>CAWVNZ010001308.1:0-31000 GCA_963930735.1 Dioctria linearis
AACTTTTAATTGCGCCAGGGATTGCCTTTTCTACAGTAAATTTTTTAAAAATTAATTTTATACTGTCGCAAATTTTAATTACGCCAGAGATTGCCTTTTCTATAGCAAATTTTTCAAAATTTAATTTTATACTGTCGCAAATTTTAATTGCGCCAGGGATTGCCTTTTCTATAGTAAATTTTTCAAAAAATAATTTCATACTGTCGCAAATTTTAATTGCGCCAGGGATTGCCTTTTCTATAGTAAATTTTTCAAAAAATAATTTTCTATTGTCGCAAATTTTAAATACGCCAGGGATTGCCTTTTCTACAGTAAATTTTTCAAAAAATAATTTTTTACTGCCGCAAATTTTAATTACGCCAGGGATTGCCTTTTCTACAGTAAATTTTTCAAAAAATAATTTTTTACTGCCGCAAATTTTAATTACGCCAGGGATTGCCTTTTCTATAGTAAATTATTCAAAAAATAATTTTTTACTGTCGCAAATTTTAATTGCGCCAGGGATTGCCTTTTCTATAGTAAATTATTCAAATAATAATTTTTTACTGGTGCAAATGTTAATTGGCCAGGGATTGCGTTTTCTACAGAAAATTTTTCAAAAACTAATTTTTTACTGTCGCAAATTTAAATTACGCCAAGGATTGTCTTTTCAATAGTAAATTTTTCAAAAAATAATTTTTTACTGTCGCAAATTTTAATTACGCCAGGGATTGCCTTTTCTATAGTAAATTTTTCAAAAAACAATTTGCTACTGTCGCAAATTTTAATAGCGCCAGAGATTTCCTTTTCTACAGTAAATTTTTCAAAAAATTATTTTTTACTGTCGCAAATTTTAATTGCTCTAGGGTTGCCTTTTCTACAGTAAATTTTTAAAATTTAATTTTATACTGTCGCAAATTTTAAGTCCGCCAGGGATTGCCTTTTCTATAGTAAATTATTCAAAAAATAATTTTTTACTGTCGCAAATTTTAAATGCGCCAGGGATTGCCTTTTCTACAGTAAATTTTTCAAAAAATAATTTTTTACTGTCGCAAATTTTAATTACGCCGGGGATTGCCTTTTCTATAGAAAATTATTCATAAAATAATGTTTTACTGTCGCAAATTTTGATTGCGCCAGGGATTGCCTTTTCTATAGTAAATTATTCAAAAATTAATTTTCTACTGTCGCAACTTTTAATTGCGCCAGGGATTGCCTTTTCTATAGTAAATTTTTTAAAAATTAATTTTTTACTGTCGCAAATTTAAACTGCGCCAGGGTTTGCCTTTTCTACAGTAAATTTTTCAAAAAATAATTTTTTACTGTCACAAATTTTAATTACGCCAGGGATTGGCTTTTCTATAGTAAATTATTCAAAAAATAATTTTTTATTGTCGCAAATTTTAATTGCGCCAGGGATTGTCTTTTCTATAGTAAATTATTCAAATAATAATTTTTTACTGGTGCAAATGTTAATTGGCCAGGGATTGCGTTTTCTACAGAAAATTTTTCAAAAACTAAATTTTTACTGTCGCAAATTTTAATTACGCCAGGGATTGCCTTTTCTATAGTAAATTTTTCAAAAAATAATTTTTTACTGTCGCAAATTTTAATTACGCCAGGGATTGCCTTTTCTATAGTAAATTTTTCAAAAAATAATTTGCTACTGTCGCAAATTTTAATTGCGCCAGAGATTTCCTTTTCTACAGTAAATTTTTCAAAACATTATTTTTTACTGTCGCAAATTTTAATTGCTCCAGGGATTGCCTTTTCTACAGTAAATTTTTAAAATTTAATTTTATACTGTCGCAAATTTTAAGTCCGCCAGGGATTGCCTATTCTACAGTAGATTTTTCAAAAACTAATTTTTTACTGTCGCAAATTTTAACTGCGCCAGGGATTGCCTTTTCTACAGTAAATTTTTCAAAAAATAATTTTTTACTGTGGCAAATTTTAATTACGCCAGGGATTGTCTTTTCTATAGTAAATTATTCAAAAAATAATTTTTTACTGTCGCAAATTTTAATTACGCCAGGGATTGCCTGTTCTATAGTAAATTATTCAAAAAATAATTTTTTACTGTCGCAAATTTTAATTGCGCCAGGGATTGCCTTTTCTACAGTAGACTTTTCAAAAACTAATTTTTTACTGTCGCAAATTTTAAATACGCCAGGGATTGCCTTTTTTATAGTAAATTTTGCAAAAAATAAGTTTTTACTGTCGCAAATTTTAATTGCGCCAGGGATTGCCTTTTCTACAGTAAATTTTTCAAAAAATAATTTTTTACTGTCGCAAATTTTAATTACGCCGGGGATTGCCTTTTCTATAGTAAATTATTCATAAAATAACGTTTTACTGTCACAAATTTTGATTGCGCCAGGGATTGCCTTTTCTATAGTAAATTATTCAAAAATTAATTTTCTACTGTCGCAACTTTTAATTGCGCCAGGGATTGCCTTTTCTATAGTAAATTTTTTAAAAATTAATTTTTTACTGTCGCAAATTTAAACTGCGCCAGGGATTGGCTTTTCTATAGTAAATTATTCAAAAAATAATTTTTTACTGTCGCAAATTTTAATTGCGCCAGGTATTGCCTTTTCTATAGTAAATTATTCAAATAATAATTTTTTACTGGTGCAAATGTTAATTGGCCAGGGATTGCGTTTTCTACAGAAAATTTTTCAAAAACTAATTTTTTACTGTCGCAAATTTTAATTACGCCAGGGATTGCCTTTTCTATAGTAAATTTTTCAAAAAATAATTTTTTACTGTCGCAAATTTTAATTACGCCAGGGATTGCATTTTCTATAGTAAATTTTTCAAAAAATAATTTGCTACTGTCGCAAATTTTAATTGCGCCAGAGATTTCCTTTTCTACAGTAAATTTTTCAAAACATTATTTTTTACTGTCGCAAATTTTAATTGCTCCAAGGATTGCCTTTTCTACAGTAAATTTTTAAAATTTAATTTTATACTGTCGCAAATTTTAAGTCCGCCAGGGATTGCCTATTCTACAGTAGATTTTTCAAAAACTAATTTTTTCTATCGCAAATTTTAACTGCGCCAGGGATTGCCTTTTCTACAGTAAATTTTTCAAAAAATAATTTTTAACTGTGGCAAATTTTAATTACGCCAGGGATTGTCTTTTCTATAGTAAATTATTCAAAAAATAATTTTTTACTGTCGCAAATTTTAATTACGCCAGGGATTGCCTGTTCTATAGTAAATTATTCAAAAAATAATTTTTTACTGTCGCAAATTTTAATTGCGCCAGGGATTGCCTTTTCTACAGTAGACTTTTCAAAAACTAATTTTTTACTGTCGCAAATTTTAAATACGCCAGGGATTGCCTTTTTTGTAGTAAATTTTGCAAAAAATAAGTTTTTACTGTCGCAAATTTTAATTGCGCCAGGGATTGCCTTTTCTATAGTAAATTTTTCAAAAATTAATTTTTTACTGTCGCAAATTTTAATTGCTCCAGGGATTGCCTTTTCTACAGTAAATTTTTCAAAAAATAATTTTTTACTGTCGCAAATTTTAATTGCGCCAGGGATTGCCTTTTCTATAGTAAATTTTTCAAAAAATAATTTTTTACTGTCGCAAATTTTAATTACGCCAGGGATTGCCTTTTCTATAGTAAATTTTTCAAAAAATAATTTGCTACTGTCGCAAATTTTAATTGCGCCAGAGATTTCCTCTTCTACAGTAAATTTTTCAAAACATTATTTTTTACTGTCGCAAATTTTAATTGCTCCAGGGATTGCCTTTTCTACAGTAAATTTTTAAAATTTAATTTTATACTGTCGCAAATTTTAAGTCCGCCAGGGATTGCCTATTCTACAGTAGATTTTTCAAAAACTAATTTTTTACTGTCGCAAATTTTAACTGCGCCAGGGATTGCCTTTTCTACAGTAAATTTTTCAAAAAATAATTTTTTACTGTGGCAAATTTTAATTACGCCAGGGATTGTCTTTTCTATAGTAAATTATTCAAAAAATAATTTTTTACTGTCGCAAATTTTAATTACGCCAGGGATTGCCTGTTCTATAGTAAATTATTCAAAAAATAATTTTTTATTGTCGCAAATTTTAATTGCGCCAGGGATTGCCTTTTCTACAGTAGATTTTTCAAAAACTAATTTTTTACTGTCGCAAATTTTAAATACGCCAGGGATTGCCTTTTTTATCGTAAATTGTGCAAAAAATAATTTTTTACTGTCGCAAATTTTAATTGCGCCAGGAATTGCCTTTTCTATAGTAAATTTTTCAAAAAATAATATTTTACTGTTGCAAATTCTAATTCCGCCAGGGATTGCCTTTTCTACAGTAAATTTTTCAAAAACTAATTTTTTACTGTCGCAAATTTTAAATACGCCAGGGATTGCCTTTTCTATAGTAAATTTTGCAAAAAATAATTTTTTACTGTCGCAATATTTAATTGTGCCAGGGATTGCCTTTTCTATAGTAAATTTTTCAAAAGTTAATTTTTTACTGTCGCAAATTTTAATTGCGCCAGGGATTGCCTTTTCTACAGTAAATTTTTCAAAAAATAACTTTTTACTGTCGCAAATTTTAATTACGCCAGGGATAGCCTTTTCCATAGTAAATTTTTCAAAATTTAATTTTATACTGTCGCAAATTTTAATTGCGCCAGGGATTGGCTTTTCTACAGTAAATTTTTCAAAAAATAATTTTTTACTGTCGCAAATTTTAATTACGCCAGGGATTGCCTTTTCTATAGTAAATTATTCAAAAAATAATTTTTTACTGTCGCAAATTTTAATTGCGCCAGGGATTGCCTTTTCTATAGTAAATTATTCAAATAATAATTGTATACTGGTGCAAATGTTAATTGGCCAGGGATTGCGTTTTCTACAGAAAATTTTTCAAAAACTAATTTTTTACTGTCGCAAATTTTAATTACGCCAGGGATTGCCTTTTCTATAGTAAATTATTCATAAAATAATTTTTTACTGTCGCAAATTTTAATTGCGCCAGGGATTGCCTTTTCTATAGTAAATTATTCAAAAAACAATTTTTTACTGTCGCAAATTTTAATTGCGCCAGGGATTGCCTTTTCTACAGTAAATTTTTCAAAAACTAATTTTTTACTGTCGCAAATTTTAATTACGCCAGGGATTGCCTTTTCTATAGTAAATTTTTCAAAAAATAATTTTATACTGTCGCAAATTTTAATTACGCCAGGGATTGCCTTTTCTACAGTAAATTTTTCAAAATTTAATTTTATACTGTCGCAAATTTTAATTACGCCAGGGATTGCCTTTTCTATAGTAAATTTTTCAAAAAATAATTTTATACTGTCGCAAATTTTAATTGCGCCAGGGATTGCCTTTTCTATAGTAAATTTTTCAAAAAATAATTTTCTACTGTCGCAAATTCTAATTCCGCCAGGGATTGCCTTTTCTACAGTAAATTTTTCAAAAACTAATTTTTTACTGTCGCAAATTTTAAATACGCCAGGGATTGCCTTTTCTATAGTAAATTTTGCAAAAAATAATTTTTTACTGTCGCAATATTTAATTGTGCCAGGGATTGCCTTTTCTATAGTAAATTTTTCAAAAGTTAATTTTTTACTGTCGCAAATTTTAATTGCGCCAGGGATTGCCTTTTCTACAGTAAATTTTTCAAAAAATAACTTTTTACTGTCGCAAATTTTAATTACGCCAGGGATTGCCTTTTCTATAGTAAATTTTTCAAAATTTAATTTTATACTGTCGCAAATTTTAATTGCGCCAGGGATTGGCTTTTCTACAGTAAATTTTTCAAAAAATTATTTTTTACTGTCGCAAATTTTAATTACGCCAGGGATTGCCTTTTCTATAGTAAATTATTCATAAAATAATTTTTTACTGTCGCAAATTTTAATTGCGCCAGGGATTGCCTTTTCTATAGTAAATTATTCAAAAAACAATTTTTTACTGTCGCAAATTTTAATTGCACCAGGGATTGCCTTTTCTACAGTAATTTTTTCAAAAACTAATTTTTTACTGTCGCAAATTTTAATTACGCCAGGGATTGCCTTTTCTATAGTAAATTTTTCAAAAAATAATTTTATACTGTCGCAAATTTTAATTACGCCAGGGATTGCCTTTTCTATAGTAAATTTTTCAAAAAATAATTTGCTACTGTCGCAAATTTTAATTGCGCCAGAGATTTCCTCTTCTACAGTAAATTTTTCAAAACATTATTTTTTACTGTCGCAAATTTTAATTGCTCCAGGGATTGCCTTTTCTACAGTAAATTTTTAAAATTTAATTTTATACTGTCGCAAATTTTAAGTCCGCCAGGGATTGCCTATTCTACAGTAGATTTTTCAAAAACTAATTTTTTACTGTCGCAAATTTTAACTGCGCCAGGGATTGCCTTTTCTACAGTAAATTTTTCAAAAAATAATTTTTTACTGTGGCAAATTTTAATTACGCCAGGGATTGTCTTTTCTATAGTAAATTATTCAAAAAATAATTTTTTACTGTCGCAAATTTTAATTACGCCAGGGATTGCCTGTTCTATAGTAAATTATTCAAAAAATAATTTTTTATTGTCGCAAATTTTAATTGCGCCAGGGATTGCCTTTTCTACAGTAGATTTTTCAAAAACTAATTTTTTACTGTCGCAAATTTTAAATACGCCAGGGATTGCCTTTTTTATCGTAAATTGTGCAAAAAATAATTTTTTACTGTCGCAAATTTTAATTGCGCCAGGAATTGCCTTTTCTATAGTAAATTTTTCAAAAATTAATTTTTTACTGTCGCAAATTTTAATTGCTCCAGGGATTGCCTTTTCTACAGTAAATTTTTCAAAAAATAATTTTTTACTGTCGCAAATTTTAATTACGCCAGGGATTGCCTTTTCTATAGTAAATTATTCAAAAAATAATTTTTTACTGTCGCAAATTTTAATTGCGCCAGGGATTGCCTTTTCTATAGTAAATTATTCAAAAAATAATATTTTACTGTTGCAAATTCTAATTCCGCCAGGGATTGCCTTTTCTACAGTAAATTTTTCAAAAACTAATTTTTTACTGTCGCAAATTTTAAATACGCCAGGGATTGCCTTTTCTATAGTAAATTTTGCAAAAAATAATTTTTTACTGTCGCAATATTTAATTGTGCCAGGGATTGCCTTTTCTATAGTAAATTTTTCAAAAGTTAATTTTTTACTGTCGCAAATTTTAATTGCGCCAGGGATTGCCTTTTCTACAGTAAATTTTTCAAAAAATAACTTTTTACTGTCGCAAATTTTAATTACGCCAGGGATAGCCTTTTCCATAGTAAATATTTCAAAATTTAATTTTATACTGTCGCAAATTTTAATTGCGCCAGGGATTGGCTTTTCTACAGTAAATTTTTCAAAAAATAATTTTTTACTGTCGCAAATTTTAATTACGCCAGGGATTGCCTTTTCTATAGTAAATTATTCAAAAAATAATTTTTTACTGTCGCAAATTTTAATTGCGCCAGGGATTGCCTTTTCTATAGTAAATTATTCAAATAATAATTGTATACTGGTGCAAATGTTAATTGGCCAGGGATTGCGTTTTCTACAGAAAATTTTTCAAAAACTAATTTTTTACTGTCGCAAATTTTAATTACGCCAGGGATTGCCTTTTCTATAGTAAATTATTCATAAAATAATTTTTTACTGTCGCAAATTTTAATTGCGCCAGGGATTGCCTTTTCTATAGTAAATTATTCAAAAAACAATTTTTTACTGTCGCAAATTTTAATTGCGCCAGGGATTGCCTTTTCTACAGTAAATTTTTCAAAAACTAATTTTTTACTGTCGCAAATTTTAATTACGCCAGGGATTGCCTTTTCTATAGTAAATTTTTCAAAAAATAATTTTATACTGTCGCAAATTTTAATTACGCCAGGGATTGCCTTTTCTACAGTAAATTTTTCAAAATTTAATTTTATACTGTCGCAAATTTTAATTACGCCAGGGATTGCCTTTTCCATAGTAAATTTTTCAAAAAATAATTTTATACTGTCGCAAATTTTAATTGCGCCAGGGATTGCCTTTTCTATAGTAAATTTTTCAAAAAATAATTTTCTACTGTCGCAAATTCTAATTCCGCCAGGGATTGCCTTTTCTACAGTAAATTTTTCAAAAACTAATTTTTTACTGTCGCAAATTTTAAATACGCCAGGGATTGCCTTTTCTATAGTAAATTTTGCAAAAAATAATTTTTTACTGTCGCAATATTTAATTGTGCCAGGGATTGCCTTTTCTATAGTAAATTTTTCAAAAGTTAATTTTTTACTGTCGCAAATTTTAATTGCGCCAGGGATTGCCTTTTCTACAGTAAATTTTTCAAAAAATAACTTTTTACTGTCGCAAATTTTAATTACGCCAGGGATTGCCTTTTCTATAGTAAATTTTTCAAAATTTAATTTTATACTGTCGCAAATTTTAATTGCGCCAGGGATTGGCTTTTCTACAGTAAATTTTTCAAAAAATAATTTTTTACTGTCGCAAATTTTAATTACGCCAGGGATTGCCTTTTCTATAGTAAATTATTCATAAAATAATTTTTTACTGTCGCAAATTTTAATTGCGCCAGGGATTGCCTTTTCTATAGTAAATTATTCAAAAAACAATTTTTTACTGTCGCAAATTTTAATTGCACCAGGGATTGCCTTTTCTACAGTAATTTTTTCAAAAACTAATTTTTTACTGTCGCAAATTTTAATTACGCCAGGGATTGCCTTTTCTATAGTAAATTTTTCAAAAAATAATTTTATACTGTCGCAAATTTTAATTACGCCAGGGATTGCCTTTTCTATAGTAAATTTTTCAAAATTTAATTTTATACTGTCGCAAATTTTAATTACGCCAGGGATTGCCTTTTCTATAGTAAATTTTTCAAAAAATAATTTTATACTGTCGCAAATTTTAATTGCGCCAGGGATTGCCTTTTCTATAGTAAATTTTTCAAAAAATAATTTTCTACTGTCGCAAATTTTAATTGCGCCAGGGATTGCCTTTTCTATAGTAAATTTTTCAAAAAATAATTTTCTACTGTCGCAAATTTTAAATACGCCAGGGATTGCCTTTTCTACAGTAAATTTTTCAAAAAATAATTTTTTACTGTCGCAAATTTTAATTACGCCAGGGATTGCCTTTTCTATAGTAAATTATTCATAAAATAATTTTTTACTGTCGCAAATTTTAATTGCGCCAGGGATTGCCTTTTCTATAGTAAATTATTCAAAAAACAATTTTTTACTGTCGCAAATTTTAATTGCGCCAGGGATTGCCTTTTCTACAGTAAATTTTTCAAAAACTAATTTTTTACTGTCGCAAATTTTAATTACGCCAGGGATTGCCTTTTCTATAGTAAATTTTTCAAAAAAATAATTTTATACTGTCGCAAATTTTAATTACGCCAGGGATTGCCTTTTCTATAGTAAATTTTTCAAAATTTAATTTTATACTGTCGCAAATTTTAATTACGCCAGGGAATGCCTTTTCTATAGTAAATTTTTCAAAAAATAATTTTATACTGTCGCAAATTTTAATTGCGCCAGGGATTGCATTTTCTATAGTAAATTTTCAAAAACTAATTTTCTACTGTCGCAAATTTTAATTGCGCCAGGGATTGCCTTTTCTATAGTAAATTTTTCAAAAAATAATTTTCTACTGTCGCAAATTTTAAATACGCCAGGGATTGCCTTTTCTACAGTAAATTTTTCAAAAAATAATTTTTTACTGCCGCAAATTTTAATTACGCCAGGGATTGCCTTTTCTATAGAAAATTTTTCAAAATTTAATTTTATACTGTCGCAAATTTTAATTACGCCAGGGATTGCCTTTTCTATAGTAAATTTTTCAAAAAATAATTTTATACTGTCGCAAATTTTAATTGCGCCAGGGATTGCCTTTTCTATAGTAAATTTTTCAAAAACTAATTTTCTACTGTCGCAAATTTTAATTGCGCCAGGGATTGCCTTTTCTATAGTAAATTTTTCAAAAAATAATTTTCTACTGTCGCAAATTTTAAATACGCCAGGGATTGCCTTTTCTACAGTAAATTTTTCAAAAAATAATTTTTTACTGCCGCAAATTTTAATTACGCCAGGGATTGCCTTTTCTATAGTAAATTATTCAAATAATAATTTTTTACTGGTGCAAATGTTAATTGGCCAGGGATTGCGTTTTCTACAGAAAATTTTTCAAAATCTAATTTTTTACTGTCGCAAATTTAAATTACGCCATGGATTGCCTTTTCAATAGTAAATTTTTCAAAAAATAATTTTTTACTGTCGCAAATTTTAATTACGCCAGGGATTGCCTTTTCTATAGTAAATTTTTCAAAAAATAATTTGCTACTGTCGCAAATATTAATTGCGCCAGAAATTTCCTTTTCTACAGTAAATTTTTCAAAAAATTATTTTTTACTGTCGCAAATTTTAATTGCTCCAGGGTTGCCTTTTCTACAGTAAATTTTTAAAATTTAATTTTATACTGTCGCAAATTTTAAGTCCGCCAGGGATTGCCTTTTCTATAGTAAATTATTCAAAAAATAATTTTTTACTGTCGCAAATTTTAAATGCGCCAGGGATTGCCTTTTCTACAGTAAATTTTTCAAAAAATAATTTTTTACTGTCGCAAATTTTAATTACGCCGGGGATTGCCTTTTATATAGTAAATTATTCATAAAATAATGTTTTACTGTCGCAAATTTTAATTGCGCCAGGGATTGCCTTTTCTATAGTAAATTATTCAAAAATTAATTTTCTACTGTCGCAACTTTTAATTGCGCCAGGGATTGCCTTTTCTATAGTAAATTTTTCAAAAATTAATTTTTTACTGTCGCAAATTTAAACTGCGCCAGGGTTTGCCTTTTCTACAGTAAATTTTTCAAAAAATAATTTTTTACTGTCGCAAATTTTAATTACGCCAGGGATTGCCTTTTCTATAGTAAATTATTCAAAAAATAATTTTTTACTGTCGCAAATTTTAATTGCGCCAGGGATTGCCTTTTCTATAGTAAATTATTCAAATAATAATTGTATACTGGTGCAAATGTTAATTGGCCAGGGATTGCGTTTTCTACAGAAAATTTTTCAAAAACTAATTTTTTACTGTCGCAAATTTTAATTACGCCAGGGATTGCCTTTTCTATAGTAAATTATTCATAAAATAATTTTTTACTGTCGCAAATTTTAATTGCGCCAGGGATTGCCTTTTCTATAGTAAATTATTCAAAAAACAATTTTTTACTGTCGCAAATTTTAATTGCGCCAGGGATTGCCTTTTCTACAGTAAATTTTTCAAAAACTAATTTTTTACTGTCGCAAATTTTAATTACGCCAGGGATTGCCTTTTCTATAGTAAATTTTTCAAAAAATAATTTTATACTGTCGCAAATTTTAATTACGCCAGGGATTGCCTTTTCTACAGTAAATTTTTCAAAATTTAATTTTATACTGTCGCAAATTTTAATTACGCCAGGGATTGCCTTTTCTATAGTAAATTTTTCAAAAAATAATTTTATACTGTCGCAAATTTTAATTGCGCCAGGGATTGCCTTTTCTATAGTAAATTTTTCAAAAAATAATTTTCTACTGTCGCAAATTCTAATTCCGCCAGGGATTGCCTTTTCTACAGTAAATTTTTCAAAAACTAATTTTTTACTGTCGCAAATTTTAAATACGCCAGGGATTGCCTTTTCTATAGTAAATTTTGCAAAAAATAATTTTTTACTGTCGCAATATTTAATTGTGCCAGGGATTGCCTTTTCTATAGTAAATTTTTCAAAAGTTAATTTTTTACTGTCGCAAATTTTAATTGCGCCAGGGATTGCCTTTTCTACAGTAAATTTTTCAAAAAATAACTTTTTACTGTCGCAAATTTTAATTACGCCAGGGATTGCCTTTTCTATAGTAAATTTTTCAAAATTTAATTTTATACTGTCGCAAATTTTAATTGCGCCAGGGATTGGCTTTTCTACAGTAAATTTTTCAAAAAATAATTTTTTACTGTCGCAAATTTTAATTACGCCAGGGATTGCCTTTTCTATAGTAAATTATTCATAAAATAATTTTTTACTGTCGCAAATTTTAATTGCGCCAGGGATTGCCTTTTCTATAGTAAATTATTCAAAAAACAATTTTTTACTGTCGCAAATTTTAGTTGCACCAGGGATTGCCTTTTCTACAGTAATTTTTTCAAAAACTAATTTTTTACTGTCGCAAATTTTAATTACGCCAGGGATTGCCTTTTCTATAGTAAATTTTTCAAAAAATAATTTTATACTGTCGCAAATTTTAATTACGCCAGGGATTGCCTTTTCTATAGTAAATTTTTCAAAATTTAATTTTATACTGTCGCAAATTTTAATTGCGCCAGGGATTGCCTTTTCTATAGTAAATTTTTCAAAAAATAATTTTATACTGTCGCAAATTTTAATTGCGCCAGGGATTGCCTTTTCTATAGTAAATTTTTCAAAAAATAATTTTCTACTGCCGCAAATTTTAATTGCGCCAGGGATTGCCTTTTCTATAGTAAATTTTTCAAAAAATAATTTTCTACTGTCGCAAATTTTAAATACGCCAGGGATTGCCTTTTCTACAGAAAATTTTTCAAAAAATAATTTTTTACTGCCGCAAATTTTAATTACGCCAGGGATTGCCTTTTCTATAGTAAATTTTTCAAAAAATAATTTTATACTGTCGCAAATTTTAATTGCGCCAGGGATTGCCTTTTCTATAGTAAATTTTTCAAAAACTAATTTTCTACTGTCGCAAATTTTAATTGCGCCAGGGATTGCCTTTTCTATAGTAAATTTTTCAAAAAATAATTTTCTACTGTCGCAAATTTTAAATACGCCAGGGATTGCCTTTTCTACAGTAAATTTTTCAAAAAATAATTTTTTACTGCCGCAAATTTTAATTACGCCAGGGATTGCCTTTTCTATAGTAAATTATTCAAATAATAATTTTTTACTGGTGCAAATGTTAATTGGCCAGGGATTGCGTTTTCTACAGAAAATTTTTCAAAATCTAATTTTTTACTGTCGCAAATTTAAATTACGCCATGGATTGCCTTTTCAATAGTAAATTTTTCAAAAAATAATTTTTTACTGTCGCAAATTTTAATTACGCCAGGGATTGCCTTTTCTATAGTAAATTTTTCAAAAAATAATTTGCTACTGTCGCAAATATTAATTGCGCCAGAGATTTCCTTTTCTACAGTAAATTTTTCAAAAAATTATTTTTTACTGTCGCAAATTTTAATTGCTCCAGGGTTGCCTTTTCTACAGTAAATTTTTAAAATTTAATTTTATACTGTCGCAAATTTTAAGTCCGCCAGGGATTGCCTTTTCTATAGTAAATTATTCAAAAAATAATTTTTTACTGTCGCAAATTTTAAATGCGCCAGGGATTGCCTTTTCTACAGTAAATTTTTCAAAAAATAATTTTTTACTGTCGCAAATTTTAATTACGCCGGGGATTGCCTTTTATATAGTAAAATATTCATAAAATAATGTTTTACTGTCGCAAATTTTAATTGCGCCAGGGATTGCCTTTTCTATAGTAAATTATTCAAAAATTAATTTTCTACTGTCGCAACTTTTAATTGCGCCAGGGATTGCCTTTTCTATAGTAAATTTTTCAAAAATTAATTTTTTACTGTCGCAAATTTAAACTGCGCCAGGGTTTGCCTTTTCTACAGTAAATTTTTCAAAAAATAATTTTTTACTGTCGCAAATTTTAATTACGCCAGGGATTGCCTTTTCTATAGTAAATTATTCAAAAAATAATTTTTTACTGTCGCAAATTTTAATTGCGCCAGGGATTGCCTTTTCTATAGTAAATTATTCAAATAATAATTGTATACTGGTGCAAATGTTAATTGGCCAGGGATTGCGTTTTCTACAGAAAATTTTTCAAAAACTAATTTTTTACTGTCGCAAATTTTAATTACGCCAGGGATTGCCTTTTCTCTAGTAAATTATTCATAAAATAATTTTTTACTGTCGCAAATTTTAATTGCGCCAGGGATTGCCTTTTCTATAGTAAATTATTCAAAAAACAATTTTTTACTGTCGCAAATTTTAATTGCGCCAGGGATTGCCTTTTCTACAGTAAATTTTTCAAAAACTAATTTTTTACTGTCGCAAATTTTAATTACGCCAGGGATTGCCTTTTCTATAGTAAATTTTTCAAAAAATAATTTTATACTGTCGCAAATTTTAATTACGCCAGGGATTGCCTTTTCTACAGTAAATTTTTCAAAATTTAATTTTATACTGTCGCAAATTTTAATTACGCCAGGGATTGCCTTTTCTATAGTAAATTTTTCAAAAAATAATTTTATACTGTCGCAAATTTTAATTGCGCCAGGGATTGCCTTTTCTATAGTAAATTTTTCAAAAAATAATTTTCTACTGTCGCAAATTCTAATTCCGCCAGGGATTGCCTTTTCTACAGTAAATTTTTCAAAAACTAATTTTTTACTGTCGCAAATTTTAAATACGCCAGGGATTGCCTTTTCTATAGTAAATTTTGCAAAAAATAATTTTTTACTGTCGCAATATTTAATTGTGCCAGGGATTGCCTTTTCTATAGTAAATTTTTCAAAAGTTAATTTTTTACTGTCGCAAATTTTAATTGCGCCAGGGATTGCCTTTTCTACAGTAAATTTTTCAAAAAATAACTTTTTACTGTCGCAAATTTTAATTACGCCAGGGATTGCCTTTTCTATAGTAAATTTTTCAAAATTTAATTTTATACTGTCGCAAATTTTAATTGCGCCAGGGATTGGCTTTTCTACAGTAAATTTTTCAAAAAATAATTTTTTACTGTCGCAAATTTTAATTACGCCAGGGATTGCCTTTTCTATAGTAAATTATTCATAAAATAATTTTTTACTGTCGCAAATTTTAATTGCGCCAGGGATTGCCTTTTCTATAGTAAATTATTCAAAAAACAATTTTTTACTGTCGCAAATTTTAATTGCACCAGGGATTGCCTTTTCTACAGTAATTTTTTCAAAAACTAATTTTTTACTGTCGCAAATTTTAATTACGCCAGGGATTGCCTTTTCTATAGTAAATTTTTCAAAAAATAATTTTATACTGTCGCAAATTTTAATTACGCCAGGGATTGCCTTTTCTATAGTAAATTTTTCAAAATTTAATTTTATACTGTCGCAAATTTTAATTACGCCAGGGATTGTTCTATAGTAAATTTTTAAAAAAATAATTTTATACTGTCGCAAATTTTAATTGCGCCAGGGATTGCCTTTTCTATAGTAAATTTTTCAAAAAATAATTTTCTACTGTCGCAAATTTTAATTGCGCCAGGGATTGCCTTTTCTATAGTAAATTTTTCAAAAATAATTTTCTACTGTCGCAAATTTTAAATACGCCAGTGATTGCCTTTTCTACAGAAAATTTTTCAAAAATAATTTTTTACTGCCGCAAATTTTAATTACGCCAAGGATTGCCTTTTCTATAGTAAATTATTCAAAAAATAATTTTTTACTGTCGCAAATTTTAATTGCGCCAGGGATTGCCTTTTCTATAGTAAATTATTCAAATAATAATTTTTTACTGGTGCAAATGTTAATTGGCCAGGGATTGCGTTTTCTACAGAAAATTTTTCAAAAACTAATTTTTTACTGTCGCAAATTTAAATTACGCCAAGGATTGCCTTTTCAATAGTAAATTTTTCAAAAAATAATTTTTTACTGTCGCAAATTTTAATTTCGCCAGGGATTGCCTCTTCTATGGTAAATTTTTCAAAAAATAATTTGCTACTGTCGCAAATTTTACTTGCGCCAGAGATTTCCTTTTCTACAGTAAATTTTTCAAAAAATTATTTTTTACTGTCGCAAATTTTAATTGCTCCAGGGTTGCCTTTTCTATAATAAATTTTTCACAAATTAATTTTCTACTGTCGCAAATTTTAAATCCGCCAGGGATTGCCTTTTCTACAGTAAATTTTTCAAAAAATAATTTTTTACTGTGGCAAATTTTAATTACGCCAGGGATTGGCTTTTCTATAGTAAATTATTCAAAAAATAATTTTTTACTGTCGCAAATTTTAATTGCGCCAGGGATTGCCTTTTCTATAGTAAATTATTCAAATAATAATTTTTTACTGGTGCAAATGTTAATTGGCCAGGGATTGCGTTTTCTACAGAAAATTTTTCAAAAACTAATTTTTTACTGTCGCAAATTTTAATTACGCCAGGGATTGCCTTTTCTATAGTAAATTTTTCAAAAAATAATTTTTTACTGTCGCAAATTTTAATTACGCCAGGGATTGCCTTTTCTATAGTAAATTTTTCAAAAAATAATTTGCTACTGTCGCAAATTTTAATTGCGCCAGAGATTTCCTTTTCTACAGTAAATTTTTCAAAACATTATTTTTTACTGTCGCAAATTTTAATTGCTCCAAGGATTGCCTTTTCTACAGTAAATTTTTAAAATTTAATTTTATACTGTCGCAAATTTTAAGTCCGCCAGGGATTGCCTATTCTACAGTAGATTTTTCAAAAACTAATTTTTTCTATCGCAAATTTTAACTGCGCCAGGGATTGCCTTTTCTACAGTAAATTTTTCAAAAAATAATTTTTAACTGTGGCAAATTTTAATTACGCCAAGGATTGTCTTTTCTATAGTAAATTATTCAAAAAATAATTTTTTACTGTCGCAAATTTTAATTACGCCAGGGATTGCCTGTTCTATAGTAAATTATTCAAAAAATAATTTTTTACTGTCGCAAATTTTAATTGCGCCAGGGATTGCCTTTTCTACAGTAGACTTTTCAAAAACTAATTTTTTACTGTCGCAAATTTTAAATACGCCAGGGATTGCCTTTTTTGTAGTAAATTTTGCAAAAAATAAGTTTTTACTGTCGCAAATTTTAATTGCGCCAGGGATTGCCTTTTCTATAGTAAATTTTTCAAAAATTAATTTTTTACTGTCGCAAATTTTAATTGCTCCAGGGATTGCCTTTTCTACAGTAAATTTTTCAAAAAATAATTTTTTACTGTCGCAAATTTTAATTGCGCCAGGGATTGCCTTTTCTATAGTAAATTTTTCAAAAAATAATTTTTTACTGTCGCAAATTTTAATTACGCCAGGGATTGCCTTTTCTATAGTAAATTTTTCAAAAAATAATTTGCTACTGTCGCAAATTTTAATTGCGCCAGAGATTTCCTTTTCTACAGTAAATTTTTCAAAACATTATTTTTTACTGTCGGAAATTTTAATTGCTCCAGGGATTGCCTTTTCTACAGTAAATTTTTAAAATTTAATTTTATACTGTCGCAAATTTTAAGTCCGCCAGGGATTGCCTATTCTACAGTAGATTTTTCAAAAACTAATTTTTTACTGTCGCAAATTTTAACTGCGCCAGGGATTGCCTTTTCTACAGTAAATTTTTCAAAAAATAATTTTTTACTGTGGCAAATTTTAATTACGCCAGGGATTGTCTTTTCTATAGTAAATTATTCAAAAAATAATTTTTTACTGTCGCAAATTTTAATTACACCAGGGATTGCCTGTTCTATAGTAAATTATTCAAAAAATAATTTTTTATTGTCGCAAATTTTAATTGCGCCAGGGATTGCCTTTTCTACAGTAGATTTTTCAAAAACTAATTTTTTACTGTCGCAAATTTTAAATACGCCAGGGATTGCCTTTTTTATAGTAAATTGTGCAAAAAATAATTTTTTACTGTCGCAAATTTTAATTGCGCCAGGGATTGCCTTTTCTATAGTAAATTTTTCAAAAATTAATTTTTTACTGTCGCAAATTTTAATTGCTCCAGGGATTGCCTTTTCTACAGTAAATTTTTCAAAAAATAATTTTTTACTGTCGCAAATTTTAATTACGCCAGGGATTGCCTTTTCTATAGTAAATTATTCAAAAAATAATTTTTTACTGTCGCAAATTTTAATTGCGCCAGGGATTGCCTTTTCTATAGTAAATTATTCAAAAAATAATATTTTACTGTCGCAAATTCTAATTCCGCCAGGGATTGCCTTTTCTACAGTAAATTTTTCAAAAACTAATTTTTTACTGTCGCAAATTTTAAATACGCCAGGGATTGCCTTTTCTATAGTAAATTTTGCAAAAAATAATTTTTTACTGTCGCAATATTTAATTGTGCCAGGGATTGCCATTTCTATAGTAAATTTTCCAAAAGGTAATTTTTTACTGTCGCAAATTTTAATTGCGCCAGGGATTGCCTTTTCTACAGTAAATTTTTCAAAAAATAACTTTTTACTGTCGCAAATTTTAATTACGCCAGGGATAGCCTTTTCCATAGTAAATTTTTCAAAATTTAATTTTATACTGTCGCAAATTTTAATTGCGCCAGGGATTGGCTTTTCTACAGTAAATTTTTCAAAAAATAATTTTTTACTGTCGCAAATTTTTATTACGCCATGGATTGCCTTTTCTATAGTAAATTATTCATAAAATAATTTTTTACTGTCGCAAATTTTAATTGCGCCAGGGATTGCCTTTTCTATAGTAAATTATTCAAAAAACAATTTTTTACTGTCGCAAATTTTAATTGCGCCAGGGATTGCCTTTTCTACAGTAAATTTTTCAAAAACTAATTTTTTACTGTCGCAAATTTTAATTACGCCAGGGATTGCCTTTTCTATAGTAAATTTTTCAAAAAAATAATTTTATACTGTCGCAAATTTTAATTACGGCAGGGATTGCCTTTTCTATAGTAAATTTTTCAAAATTTAATTTTATACTGTCGCAAATTTTAATTACGCCAGGGATTGCCTTTTCTATAGTAAATTTTTCAAAAAATAATTTTATACTGTCGCAAATTTTAATTGCGCCAGGGATTGCCTTTTCTATAGTAAATTTTTCAAAAACTAATTTTCTACTGTCGCAAATTTTAATTGCGCCAGGGATTGCCTTTTCTATAGTAAATTTTTCAAAAAATAATTTTCTACTGTCGCAAATTTTAAATACGCCAGGGATTGCCTTTTCTACAGTAAATTTTTCAAAAAATAATTTTTTACTGCCGCAAATTTTAATTACGCCAGGGATTGCCTTTTCTATAGTAAATTTTTCAAAATTTAATTTTATACTGTCGCAAATTTTAATTACGCCAGGGATTGCCTTTTCTATAGTAAATTTTTCAAAAAATAATTTTATACTGTCGCAAATTTTAATTGCGCCAGGGATTGCCTTTTCTATAGTAAATTTTTCAAAAACTAATTTTCTACTGTCGCAAATTTTAATTGCGCCAGGGATTGCCTTTTCTATAGTAAATTTTTCAAAAAATAATTTTCTACTGTCGCAAATTTTAAATACGCCAGGGATTGCCTTTTCTACAGTAAATTTTTCAAAAAATAATTTTTTACTGCCGCAAATTTTAATTACGCCAGGGATTGCCTTTTCTATAGTAAATTATTCAAATAATAATTTTTTACTGGTGCAAATGTTAATTGGCCAGGGATTGCGTTTACTACAGAAAATTTTTCAAAATCTAATTTTTTACTGTCGCAAATTTAAATTACGCCAAGGATTGCCTTTTCAATAGTAAATTTTTCAAAAAATAATTTTTTACTGTCGCAAATTTTAATTACGCCAGGGATTGCCTTTTCTATAGTAAATTTTTCAAAAAATAATTTGCTACTGTCGCAAATATTAATTGCGCCAGAGATTTCCTTTTCTACAGTAAATTTTTCAAAAAATTATTTTTTACTGTCGCAAATTTTAATTGCTCCAGGGTTGCCTTTTCTACAGTAAATTTTTAAAATTTAATTTTATACTGTCGCAAATTTTAAGTCCGCCAGGGATTGCCTTTTCTATAGTAAATTATTCAAAAAATAATTTTTTACTGTCGCAAATTTTAAATGCGCCAGGGATTGCCTTTTCTACAATAAATTTTTCAAAAAATAATTTTTTACTGTCGCAAATTTTAATTACGCCGGGGATTGCCTTTTATATAGTAAATTATTCATAAAATAATTTTTTACTGTCGCAAATTTTAATTACGCCAGGGATTGCCTTTTCTATAGTAAATTATTCAAAAAATAATTTTTTACTGTCGCAAATTTTAATTGCGCCAGGGATTGCCTTTTCTATAGTAAATTATTCAAATAATAATTGTATACTGGTGCAAATGTTAATTGGCCAGGGATTGCGTTTTCTACAGAAAATTTTTCAAAAACTAATTTTTTACTGTCGCAAATTTTAATTACGCCAGGGATTGCCTTTTCTATAGTAAATTATTCATAAAATAATTTTTTACTGTCGCAAATTTTAATTGCCCCAGGGATTGCCTTTTCTATAGTAAATTATTCAAAAAACAATTTTTTACTGTCGCAAATTTTAATTGCGCCAGGGATTGCCTTTTCTACAGTAAATTTTTCAAAAACTAATTTTTTACTGTCGCAAATTTTAATTACGCCAGGGATTGCCTTTTCTATAGTAAATTTTTCAAAAAATAATTTTATACTGTCGCAAATTTTAATTACGCCAGGGATTGCCTTTTCTACAGTAAATTTTTCAAAATTTAATTTTATACTGTCGCAAATTTTAATTACGCCAGGGATTGCCTTTTCTATAGTAAATTTTTCAAAAAATAATTTTATACTGTCGCAAATTTTAATTGCGCCAGGGATTGCCTTTTCTATAGTAAATTTTTCAAAAAATAATTTTCTACTGTCGCAAATTCTAATTACGCCAGGGATTGTCTTTTCTATAGTAAATTATTCAAAAAATAATTTTTTACTGTCGCAAATTTTAATTACGCCAGGGATTGCCTGTTCTATAGTAAATTATTCAAAAAATAATTTTTTATTGTCGCAAATTTTAATTGCGCCAGGGATTGCCTTTTCTACAGTAGATTTTTCAAAAACTAATTTTTTACTGTCGCAAATTTTAAATACGCCAGGGATTGCCTTTTTTATAGTAAATTGTGCAAAAAATAATTTTTTACTGTCGCAAATTTTAATTGCGCCAGGGATTGCCTTTTCTATAGTAAATTTTTCAAAAATTAATTTTTTACTGTCGCAAATTTTAATTGCTCCAGGGATTGCCTTTTCTACAGTAAATTTTTCAAAAAATAATTTTTTACTGTCGCAAATTTTAATTACGCCAGGGATTGCCTTTTCTATAGTAAATTATTCAAAAAATAATTTTTTACTGTCGCAAATTTTAATTGCGCTAGGGATTGCCTTTTCTATAGTAAATTATTCAAAAAATAATATTTTACTGTCGCAAATTCTAATTCCGCCAGGGATTGCCTTTTCTACAGTAAATTTTTCAAAAACTAATTTTTTACTGTCGCAAATTTTAAATACGCCAGGGATTGCCTTTTCTATAGTAAATTTTGCAAAAAATAATTTTTTACTGTCGCAATATTTAATTGTGCCAGGGATTGCCTTTTCTATAGTAAATTTTTCAAAAGTTAATTTTTTACTGTCGCAAATTTTAATTGCGCCAGGGATTGCCTTTTCTACAGTAAATTTTTCAAAAAATAACTTTTTACTGTCGCAAATTTTAATTACGCCAGGGATAGCCTTTTCCATAGTAAATTTTTCAAAATTTAATTTTATACTGTCGCAAATTTTAATTGCGCCAGGGATTGGCTTTTCTATAGTAAATTTTTCAAAAAATAATTTTTTACTGTCGCAAATTTTAATTACGCCAGGGATTGCCTTTTCTATAGTAAATTTTTCAAAAAATAATTTGCTACTGTCGCAAATTTTAATTGCGCCAGAGATTTCCTTTTCTACAGTAAATTTTTCAAAACATTATTTTTTACTGTCGCAAATTTTAATTGCTCCAAGGATTGCCTTTTCTACAGTAAATTTTTAAAATTTAATTTTATACTGTCGCAAATTTTAAGTCCGCCAGGGATTGCCTATTCTACAGTAGATTTTTCAAAAACTAATTTTTTCTATCGCAAATTTTAACTGCGCCAGGGATTGCCTTTTCTACAGTAAATTTTTCAAAAAATAATTTTTAACTGTGGCAAATTTTAATTACGCCAAGGATTGTCTTTTCTATAGTAAATTATTCAAAAAATAATTTTTTACTGTCGCAAATTTTAATTACGCCAGGGATTGCCTGTTCTATAGTAAATTATTCAAAAAATAATTTTTTACTGTCGCAAATTTTAATTGCGCCAGGGATTGCCTTTTCTACAGTAGACTTTTCAAAAACTAATTTTTTACTGTCGCAAATTTTAAATACGCCAGGGATTGCCTTTTTTGTAGTAAATTTTGCAAAAAATAAGTTTTTACTGTCGCAAATTTTAATTGCGCCAGGGATTGCCTTTTCTATAGTAAATTTTTCAAAAATTAATTTTTTACTGTCGCAAATTTTAATTGCTCCAGGGATTGCCTTTTCTACAGTAAATTTTTCAAAAAATAATTTTTTACTGTCGCAAATTTTAATTGCGCCAGGGATTGCCTTTTCTATAGTAAATTTTTCAAAAAATAATTTTTTACTGTCGCAAATTTTAATTACGCCAGGGATTGCCTTTTCTATAGTAAATTTTTCAAAAAATAATTTGCTACTGTCGCAAATTTTAATTGCGCCAGAGATTTCCTTTTCTACAGTAAATTTTTCAAAACATTATTTTTTACTGTCGGAAATTTTAATTGCTCCAGGGATTGCCTTTTCTACAGTAAATTTTTAAAATTTAATTTTATACTGTCGCAAATTTTAAGTCCGCCAGGGATTGCCTATTCTACAGTAGATTTTTCAAAAACTAATTTTTTACTGTCGCAAATTTTAACTGCGCCAGGGATTGCCTTTTCTACAGTAAATTTTTCAAAAAATAATTTTTTACTGTGGCAAATTTTAATTACGCCAGGGATTGTCTTTTCTATAGTAAATTATTCAAAAAATAATTTTTTACTGTCGCAAATTTTAATTACGCCAGGGATTGCCTGTTCTATAGTAAATTATTCAAAAAATAATTTTTTATTGTCGCAAATTTTAATTGCGCCAGGGATTGCCTTTTCTACAGTAGATTTTTCAAAAACTAATTTTTTACTGTCGCAAATTTTAAATACGCCAGGGATTGCCTTTTTTATAGTAAATTGTGCAAAAAATAATTTTTTACTGTCGCAAATTTTAATTGCGCCAGGGATTGCCTTTTCTATAGTAAATTTTTCAAAAATTAATTTTTTACTGTCGCAAATTTTAATTGCTCCAGGGATTGCCTTTTCTACAGTAAATTTTTCAAAAAATAATTTTTTACTGTCGCAAATTTTAATTACGCCAGGGATTGCCTTTTCTATAGTAAATTATTCAAAAAATAATTTTTTACTGTCGCAAATTTTAATTGCGCCAGGGATTGCCTTTTCTATAGTAAATTATTCAAAAAATAATATTTTACTGTCGCAAATTCTAATTCCGCCAGGGATTGCCTTTTCTACAGTAAATTTTTCAAAAACTAATTTTTTACTGTCGCAAATTTTAAATACGCCAGGGATTGCCTTTTCTATAGTAAATTTTGCAAAAAATAATTTTTTACTGTCGCAATATTTAATTGTGCCAGGGATTGCCATTTCTATAGTAAATTTTTCAAAAGGTAATTTTTTACTGTCGCAAATTTTAATTGCGCCAGGGATTGCCTTTTCTACAGTAAATTTTTCAAAAAATAACTTTTTACTGTCGCAAATTTTAATTACGCCAGGGATAGCCTTTTCCATAGTAAATTTTTCAAAATTTAATTTTATACTGTCGCAAATTTTAATTGCGCCAGGGATTGGCTTTTCTACAGTAAATTTTTCAAAAAATAATTTTTTACTGTCGCAAATTTTTATTACGCCATGGATTGCCTTTTCTATAGTAAATTATTCATAAAATAATTTTTTACTGTCGCAAATTTTAATTGCGCCAGGGATTGCCTTTTCTATAGTAAATTATTCAAAAAACAATTTTTTACTGTCGCAAATTTTAATTGCGCCAGGGATTGCCTTTTCTACAGTAAATTTTTCAAAAACTAATTTTTTACTGTCGCAAATTTTAATTACGCCAGGGATTGCCTTTTCTATAGTAAATTTTTCAAAAAAATAATTTTATACTGTCGCAAACTTTAATTACGGCAGGGATTGCCTTTTCTATAGTAAATTTTTCAAAATTTAATTTTATACTGTCGCAAATTTTAATTACGCCAGGGATTGCCTTTTCTATAGTAAATTTTTCAAAAAATAATTTTATACTGTCGCAAATTTTAATTGCGCCAGGGATTGCCTTTTCTATAGTAAATTTTTCAAAAACTAATTTTCTACTGTCGCAAATTTTAATTGCGCCAGGGATTGCCTTTTCTATAGTAAATTTTTCAAAAAATAATTTTCTACTGTCGCAAATTTTAAATACGCCAGGGATTGCCTTTTCTACAGTAAATTTTTCAAAAAATAATTTTTTACTGCCGCAAATTTTAATTACGCCAGGGATTGCCTTTTCTATAGTAAATTTTTCAAAATTTAATTTTATACTGTCGCAAATTTTAATTACGCCAGGGATTGCCTTTTCTATAGTAAATTTTTCAAAAAATAATTTTATACTGTCGCAAATTTTAATTGCGCCAGGGATTGCCTTTTCTATAGTAAATTTTTCAAAAACTAATTTTCTACTGTCGCAAATTTTAATTGCGCCAGGGATTGCCTTTTCTATAGTAAATTTTTCAAAAAATAATTTTCTACTGTCGCAAATTTTAAATACGCCAGGGATTGCCTTTTCTACAGTAAATTTTTCAAAAAATAATTTTTTACTGCCGCAAATTTTAATTACGCCAGGGATTGCCTTTTCTATAGTAAATTATTCAAATAATAATTTTTTACTGGTGCAAATGTTAATTGGCCAGGGATTGCGTTTTCTACAGAAAATTTTTCAAAATCTAATTTTTTACTGTCGCAAATTTAAATTACGCCAAGGATTGCCTTTTCAATAGTAAATTTTTCAAAAAATAATTTTTTACTGTCGCAAATTTTAATTACGCCAGGGATTGCCTTTTCTATAGTAAATTTTTCAAAAAATAATTTGCTACTGTCGCAAATATTAATTGCGCCAGAGATTTCCTTTTCTACAGTAAATTTTTCAAAAAATTATTTTTTACTGTCGCAAATTTTAATTGCTCCAGGGTTGCCTTTTCTACAGTAAATTTTTAAAATTTAATTTTATACTGTCGCAAATTTTAAGTCCGCCAGGGATTGCCTTTTCTATAGTAAATTATTCAAAAAATAATTTTTTACTGTCGCAAATTTTAAATGCGCCAGGGATTGCCTTTTCTACAGTAAATTTTTCAAAAAATAATTTTTTACTGTCGCAAATTTTAATTACGCCGGGGATTGCCTTTTATATAGTAAATTATTCATAAAATAATGTTTTACTGTCGCAAATTTTAATTGCGCCAGGGATTGCCTTTTCTATAGTAAATTATTCAAAAATTAATTTTCTACTGTCGCAACTTTTAATTGCGCCAGGGATTGCCTTTTCTATAGTAAATTTTTCAAAAATTAATTTTTTACTATCGCAAATTTAAACTGCGCCAGGGTTTGCCTTTTCTACAGTAAATTTTTCAAAAAATAATTTTTTACTGTCGCAAATTTTAATTACGCCAGGGATTGCCTTTTCTATAGTAAATTATTCAAAAAATAATTTTTTACTGTCGCAAATTTTAATTGCGCCAGGGATTGCCTTTTCTATAGTAAATTATTCAAATAATAATTGTATACTGGTGCAAATGTTAATTGGCCAGGGATTGCGTTTTCTACAGAAAATTTTTCAAAAACTAATTTTTTACTGTCGCAAATTTTAATTACGCCAGGGATTGCCTTTTCTATAGTAAATTATTCATAAAATAATTTTTTACTGTCGCAAATTTTAATTGCCCCAGGGATTGCCTTTTCTATAGTAAATTATTCAAAAAACAATTTTTTACTGTCGCAAATTTTAATTGCGCCAGGGATTGCCTTTTCTACAGTAAATTTTTCAAAAACTAATTTTTTACTGTCGCAAATTTTAATTACGCCAGGGATTGCCTTTTCTATAGTAAATTTTTCAAAAAATAATTTTATACTGTCGCAAATTTTAATTACGCCAGGGATTGCCTTTTCTACAGTAAATTTTTCAAAATTTAATTTTATACTGTCGCAAATTTTAATTACGCCAGGGATTGCCTTTTCTATAGTAAATTTTTCAAAAAATAATTTTATACTGTCGCAAATTTTAATTGCGCCAGGGATTGCCTTTTCTATAGTAAATTTTTCAAAAAATAATTTTCTACTGTCGCAAATTCTAATTACGCCAGGGATTGTCTTTTCTATAGTAAATTATTCAAAAAATAATTTTTTACTGTCGCAAATTTTAATTACGCCAGGGATTGCCTGTTCTATAGTAAATTATTCAAAAAATAATTTTTTATTGTCGCAAATTTTAATTGCGCCAGGGATTGCCTTTTCTACAGTAGATTTTTCAAAAACTAATTTTTTACTGTCGCAAATTTTAAATACGCCAGGGATTGCCTTTTTTATAGTAAATTGTGCAAAAAATAATTTTTTACTGTCGCAAATTTTAATTGCGCCAGGGATTGCCTTTTCTATAGTAAATTTTTCAAAAATTAATTTTTTACTGTCGCAAATTTTAATTGCTCCAGGGATTGCCTTTTCTACAGTAAATTTTTCAAAAAATAATTTTTTACTGTCGCAAATTTTAATTACGCCAGGGATTGCCTTTTCTATAGTAAATTATTCAAAAAATAATTTTTTACTGTCGCAAATTTTAATTGCGCTAGGGATTGCCTTTTCTATAGTAAATTATTCAAAAAATAATATTTTACTGTCGCAAATTCTAATTCCGCCAGGGATTGCCTTTTCTACAGTAAATTTTTCAAAAAATAATTTTTTACTGTCGCAAATTTTAATTACGCCGGGGATTGCCTTTTATATAGTAAATTATTCATAAAATAATGTTTTACTGTCGCAAATTTTAAATACGCCAGGGATTGCCTTTTTTATAGTAAATTGTGCAAAAAATAATTTTTTACTGTCGCAAATTTTAATTGCGCCAGGGATTGCCTTTTCTATAGTAAATTATTCAAAAAATAATTTTTTACTGTCGCAAATTTTAAATGCGCCAGGGATTGCCTTTTCTACAGTAAATTTTTCAAAAAATAATTTTTTACTGTCGCAAATTTTAATTACGCCGGGGATTGCCTTTTATATAGTAAATTATTCATAAAATAATGTTTTACTGTCGCAAATTTTAATTGCGCCAGGGATTGCCTTTTCTATAGTAAATTATTCAAAAATTAATTTTCTACTGTCGCAACTTTTAATTGCGCCAGGGATTGCCTTTTCTATAGTAAATTTTTCAAAAATTAATTTTTTACTATCGCAAATTTAAACTGCGCCAGGGTTTGCCTTTTCTACAGTAAATTTTTCAAAAAATAATTTTTTACTGTCGCAAATTTTAATTGCTCCAGGGATTGCCTTTTCTACAGTAAATTTTTCAAAAAATAATTTTTTACTGTCGCAAATTTTAATTACGCCAGGGATTGCCTTTTCTATAGTAAATTATTCAAAAAATAATTTTTTACTGTCGCAAATTTTAATTGCGCCAGGGATTGCCTTTTCTATAGTAAATTATTCAAATAATAATTGTATACTGGTGCAAATGTTAATTGGCCAGGGATTGCGTTTTCTACAGAAAATTTTTCAAAAACTAATTTTTTACTGTCGCAAATTTTAATTACGCCAGGGATTGCCTTTTCTATAGTAAATTATTCATAAAATAATTTTTTACTGTCGCAAATTTTAATTGCCCCAGGGATTGCCTTTTCTATAGTAAATTATTCAAAAAACAATTTTTTACTGTCGCAAATTTTAATTGCGCCAGGGATTGCCTTTTCTACAGTAAATTTTTCAAAAACTAATTTTTTACTGTCGCAAATTTTAATTACGCCAGGGATTGCCTTTTCTATAGTAAATTTTTCAAAAAATAATTTTATACTGTCGCAAATTTTAATTACGCCAGGGATTGCCTTTTCTACAGTAAATTTTTCAAAATTTAATTTTATACTGTCGCAAATTTTAATTACGCCAGGGATTGCCTTTTCTATAGTAAATTTTTCAAAAAATAATTTTATACTGTCGCAAATTTTAATTGCGCCAGGGATTGCCTTTTCTATAGTAAATTTTTCAAAAAATAATTTTCTACTGTCGCAAATTCTAATTACGCCAGGGATTGTCTTTTCTATAGTAAATTATTCAAAAAATAATTTTTTACTGTCGCAAATTTTAATTACGCCAGGGATTGCCTGTTCTATAGTAAATTATTCAAAAAATAATTTTTTATTGTCGCAAATTTTAATTGCGCCAGGGATTGCCTTTTCTACAGTAGATTTTTCAAAAACTAATTTTTTACTGTCGCAAATTTTAAATACGCCAGGGATTGCCTTTTTTATAGTAAATTGTGCAAAAAATAATTTTTTACTGTCGCAAATTTTAATTGCGCCAGGGATTGCCTTTTCTATAGTAAATTTTTCAAAAATTAATTTTTTACTGTCGCAAATTTTAATTGCTCCAGGGATTGCCTTTTCTACAGTAAATTTTTCAAAAAATAATTTTTTACTGTCGCAAATTTTAATTACGCCAGGGATTGCCTTTTCTATAGTAAATTATTCAAAAAATAATTTTTTACTGTCGCAAATTTTAATTGCGCTAGGGATTGCCTTTTCTATAGTAAATTATTCAAAAAATAATATTTTACTGTCGCAAATTCTAATTCCGCCAGGGATTGCCTTTTCTACAGTAAATTTTTCAAAAACTAATTTTTTACTGTCGCAAATTTTAAATACGCCAGGGATTGCCTTTTCTATAGTAAATTTTGCAAAAAATAATTTTTTACTGTCGCAATATTTAATTGTGCCAGGGATTGCCTTTTCTATAGTAAATTTTTCAAAAGTTAATTTTTTACTGTCGCAAATTTTAATTGCGCCAGGGATTGCCTTTTCTACAGTAAATTTTTCAAAAAATAACTTTTTACTGTCGCAAATTTTAATTACGCCAGGGATAGCCTTTTCCATAGTAAATTTTTCAAAATTTAATTTTATACTGTCGCAAATTTTAATTGCGCCAGGGATTGGCTTTTCTACAGTAAATTTTTCAAAAAATAATTTTTTACTGTCGCAAATTTTAATTACGCCAGGGATTGCCTTTTCTATAGTAAATTATTCATAAAATAATTTTTTACTGTCGCAAATTTTAATTGCGCCAGGGATTGCCTTTTCTATAGTAAATTATTCAAAAAACAATTTTTTACTGTCGCAAATTTTAATTACGCCAGGGATTGCCTTTTCTATAGTAAATTTTTCAAAATTTAATTTTATACTGTCGCAAATTTTAATTACGCCAGGGATTGCCTTTTCTATAGTAAATTTTTCAAAAAATAATTTTATACTGTCGCAAATTTTAATTGCGCCAGGGATTGCCTTTTCTATAGTAAATTTTTCAAAAACTAATTTTCTACTGTCGCAAATTTTAATTGCGCCAGGGATTGCCTCTTCTATAGTAAATTTTTCAAAAAATAATTTTCTACTGTCGCAAATTTTAAATACGCCAGGGATTGCCTTTTCTACAGTAAATTTTTCAAAAAATAATTTTTTACTGCCGCAAATTTTAATTACGCCAGGGATTGCCTTTTCTATAGTAAATTTTTCAAAATTTAATTTTATACTGTCGCAAATTTTAATTACGCCAGGGATTGCCTTTTCTATAGTAAATTTTTCAAAAAATAATTTTATACTGTCGCAAATTTTAATTGCGCCAGGGATTGCCTTTTCTATAGTAAATTTTTCAAAAAATAATTTTCTACTGTCGCAAATTTTAAATACGCCAGGGATTGCCTTTTCTACAGTAAATTTTTCAAAAAATAATTTTTTACTGCCGCAAATTTTAATTACGCCAGGGATTGCCTTTTCTATAGTAAATTATTCAAATAATAATTTTTTACTGGTGCAAATGTTAATTGGCCAGGGATTGCGTTTTCTACAGAAAATTTTTCAAAATCTAATTTTTTACTGTCGCAAATTTAAATTACGCCAAGGATTGCCTTTTCAATAGTAAATTTTTCAAAAAATAATTTTTTACTGTCGCAAATTTTAATTACGCCAGGGATTGCCTTTTCAATAGTAAATTTTTCAAAAAATAATTTGCTACTGTCGCAAATATTAATTGCGCCAGAGATTTCCTTTTCTACAGTAAATTTTTCAAAAAATTATTTTTTACTGTCGCAAATTTTAATTGCTCCAGGGTTGCCTTTTCTACAGTAAATTTTTAAAATTTAATTTTATACTGTCGCAAATTTTAAGTCCGCCAGGGATTGCCTTTTCTATAGTAAATTATTCAAAAAATAATTTTTTACTGTCGCAAATTTTAAATGCGCCAGGGATTGCCTTTTCTACAGTAAATTTTTCAAAAAATAATTTTTTACTGTCGCAAATTTTAATTACGCCGGGGATTGCCTTTTATATAGTAAATTATTCATAAAATAATGTTTTACTGTCGCAAATTTTAATTGCGCCAGGGATTGCCTTTTCTATAGTAAATTATTCAAAAATTAATTTTCTACTGTCGCAAATTTTAATTGCGCCAGGGATTGCCTTTTCTATAGTAAATTTTTCAAAAATTAATTTTTTACGGTCGCAAATTTAAACTGCGCCAGGGTTTGCCTTTTCTACAGTAAATTTTTCAAAAAATAATTTTTTAATGTCGCAAATTTTAATTACGCCAGGGATTGCCTTTTCTATAGTAAATTATTCAAAAAATAATTTTTTACTGTCGCAAATTTTAATTGCGCCAGGGATTGGCTTTTCTACAGTAAATTTTTCAAAATTTAATTTTATACTGTCGCAAATTTTAAGTCCGCCAGGGATTGCCTTTTCTATAGTAAATTATTCAAAAAATAATTTTTTACTGTCGCAAATTTTAAATGCGCCAGGGATTGCCTTTTCTACAGTAAATTTTTCAAAAAATAATTTTTTACT
>CAWVNZ010001309.1:0-44062 GCA_963930735.1 Dioctria linearis
AGGCAATCCCTGGCGTAATTAAAATTTGCGACAGTATAAAATTATTTTTTGAATAATTTACTATAGAAAAGGCAATCCCTGGCCCAATTAAAATTTGCGACAGTATAAAATTATTTTTTGAAAAATTTACTATAGAAAAGGCAATCCCTGGCGCAATTAAAATTTGCGACAGTAGAAAATTATTTTTTGAATAATTTATTATAGAAAAGGGCAATCCCTGGCGTAATTAAAATTTGCGACAGTAAAAAATTATTTTTTGAATAATTTACTATAGAAAAGGCAATCCCTGGCGTATTTAAAATTTGCGACAGTAAAAAATTATTTTTTGAATAATTTACTATAGAAAAGGCAATCCCTGGCGTAATTAAAATTTGCGACAGTAAAAAATTATTTTTTGAATAATTTACTATACATAAGGCAATCCCTGGCGTAATTAAAATTTGCGACAGTTGAAAATTATTTTTTGAATAATTTACTATAGAAAAGGCAATCCCTGGCGTAATTAAAATTTGCGACAGTTGAAAATTATTTTTTGAATAATTTACTATAGAAAAGGCAATCCCTGGCGTAATTAAAATTTGCGACAGTATAAAATTATTTTTTGAATAATTTACTATAGAAAAGGCAATCCCTGGCGTAATTAAAATTTGCGATAGTAAAAAATTATTTTTTGAATAATTTACTATAGAAAAGGCAATCAATGGCGCAATTAAAACTTGCGATAGTAAAAAATTATTTTTTTAAAAATTTACTATAGAAAAGGCAATCCCTGGCCCAATTAAAATTTGCGACAGTATAAAATTATTTTTTGAAAAATTTACTATAGAAAAGGCAATCCCTGGCGCAATTAAAATTTGCGACAATAGAAAATTATTTTTTGAATAATTTACTATAGAAAAGGCAATCCCTGGCGTAATTAAAATTTGCGACAGTAAAAAATTATTTTTTGAATAATTTACTATAGAAAGGCAATCCCTGGCGTAATTAAAATTTGCGACAGTTGAAAGTTATTTTTTGAATAATTTACTATAGAAAAGGCAATCCCTGGCGTAATTAAAATTTGCGACAGTAAAAAATTATTTTTTGAATAATTTACTATAGAAAAGGCAATCCCTGGCGTAATTAAAATTTGCGACAGTTGAAAATTATTTTTTTAATAATTTACTATAGAAAAGGAAATCCCTGGCGTAATTAAAATTTGCGACAGTATAAAATTATTTTTTGAATAATTTACTATAGAAAAGGCAATCCCTGGCGCAATTAAAATTTGCGACAGTATAAAATTATTTTTTGAATAATTTACTATAGAAAAGGCAATCCCTGGCGTAATTAAAATTTGCGACAGTAGAAAATTATTTTTTGAATAATTTACTATAGAAAAGGCAATCCCTGGCGTAATTAAAATTTGCGACAGTAGAAAATTATTTTTTGAATAATTTACTATAGAAAAGGCAATCCCTGGCGGATTTGAAATTTGCGACAGTAAAAAATTATTTTTTGAATAATTTACTATAGAAAAGGCAATCCCTGGCGCAATTAAAATTTGCGACAGTAGAAAATAATTTTTTGAATAATTTACTATAGAAAAGGCAATCCCTGGCGTAACTAAAATTTGCGACAGTAGAAAATTATTTTTTGAATAATTTACTATAGAAAGGCAATCCCTGGCGTAATTAAAATTTGCGACAGTATAAAATTATTTTTTGAATAATTTACTATAGAAAAGGCTATCCCTGGCGTATTTAAAATTTGCAACAGTAAGAAATTATTTTTTGAATAATTTACTATAGAAAAGGCAATCCCTGGCGTAATTAAAATTTGCGACAGTATAAAATTATTTTTTGAATAATTTACTATAGAAAAGGCAATCCCTGGCGCAATTAAAATTTGCGACAGTATAGAATTATTTTTTGAATAATTTACTATAGAAAAGGCAATCCCTGGCGCAATTAAAATTTGCGACAGTAAAAAATTATTTTTTGCATAATTTACTATAGAAAAGGCAATCCCTGGCGTAATTAAAATTTGCGACAGTATAAAATTATTTTTTGAATAATTTACTATAGAAAAGGCAATCCCTGGCGTATTTAAAATTTGCGACAGTAAGAAATTATTTTTTGAATAATTTACTATAGAAAAGGCAATCCCTGGCGTAATTAAAATTTGCGACAGTATAAAATTATTTTTTGAATAATTTACTATAGAAAAGGCAATCCATGGCGCAATTAAAATTTGCGACAGTATAAAATTATTTTTTGAATAATTTACTATAGAAAAGGCAATCCCTGGCCTAATTAAAATTTGCGACAGTAGAAAATTATTTTTTGAATAATTTACTATAGAAAAGGCAATCCCTGGCGTAATTAAAATTTGCGACAGTATAAAATTATTTTTTGAATAATTTACTATAGAAAAGGCAGTCCCTGGCGGATTTGAAATTTGCGACAGTAAACAATTATTTTTTGAATAATTTACTATAGAAAAGGCAATCCCTGGCGCAATTAAAATTTGCGACAGTAGAAAATTATTTTTTGAATAATTTACTATAGAAAAGGCAATCCCTGGCGTAATCAAAATTTGCGACAGTAGAAAATTATTTTTTGAATAATTTACTATAGAAAAGGCAATCCCTGGCGTAATTAAAATTTGCGACAGTATAAAATTATTTTTTGAATAATTTACTATAGAAAAGGCAATCCCTGGCGTAATTAAAATTTGCGATAGTAAAAAATTATTTTTTGAATAATTTACTATAGAAAAGGCAATGCCTGGCGCAATTAAAACTTGCGATAGTAAAAAATTATTTTTTGAATAATTTACTATAGAAAAGGCAATCCCTGGCGTATTTAAAATTTGCGACAGTAAAAAATTATTTTTTGAATAATTTACTATAGAAAAGGCAATCCCTGGCGTAATTAAAATTTGCGAAAGTAAAAAATTATTTTTTGAATAATTTACTATAGAAAAGGCAATCCCTGGCGTAATTAAAATTTGCGACAGTAAAAAACTATTTTTTGAATAATTTACTATAGATAAGGCAATCCCTGGCGTAATTAAAATTTGCGACAGTTGAAAATTATTTTTAAATAATTTACTATAGAAAAGGCAATCCCTGGCGTAATTAAAATTTGCGACAGTATAAAATTATTTTTTGAATAATTTACTATAGAAAAGGCAATCCCTGGCGTAATTAAAATTTGCGATAGTAAAAAATTATTTTTTGAATAATTTACTATAGAAAAGGCAATGCCTGGCGCAATTAAAACTTGCGATAGTAAAAAATTATTTTTTGAATAATTTACTATAGAAAAGGCAATCCCTGGCGTATTTAAAATTTGCGACAGTAAAAAATTATTTTTTGAATAATTTACTATAGAAAAGGCAATCCCTGGCGTAATTAAATTTGCGACACTAAAAAATTAATATTTTGAAAAATTTACTGTAGAAAAGGCAATCCCTGGGATATTTAAAATTTGCGACAGTATAAAATTATTTTTTGAATAATTTACTATAGAAAAGGCAATCCCTGGCGTAATTAAAATTTGCGACAATAAAAAATTATTTTTTGAATAATTTACCATAGAAAAGGCAATCCCTGGCGTAATTAAAATTTGCGACAGTAGAAAATTATTTTTTGAATAATTTACTATAGAAAAGGCAATCCCTGGAGTAATTAAAATTTGCGTCAGTATAAAATTATTTTTTGAATAATTTACTATAGAAAAGGCAATCCCTGGCCCAATTAAATTTTGCGACAGTATAAAATTATTTTGTGAATAATTTACTATAGAAAAGGCAATCCCTGGCGCAATTAAAACTTGCGATAGTAAAAAATTATTTTTTGAATAATTTACTATAGAAAAGGCAATCCCTGGCGCACTTAAAATTTGCGACAGTTGAAAATTATTTTTTGAATAATTTACTATAGAAAAGGCGATCCCTGGCGCACTTAAAATTTGCGACAGTATAAAATTATTTTTTGAATAATTTACTATAGAAAAGGCAATCCCTGGCGTAATTAAAATTTGCGACAGTATAAAATTATTTTTTGAATAATTTACTATAGAAAAGGCAATCCCTGGCGCAATTAAAATTTGCGACAGTAAAATATTATTTTTTGAATAATTTACTATAGAAGAGGCAATCCCTGGCGCAATTAAAATTTGCGACATTAGAAAATTATTTTTTGAATAATTTACTATAGAAAAGGCAATCTCTGGCGTAATTAAAATTTGCGACAGTAGAAAATTATTTTTTGAATAATTTACTATAGAAAAGGCAATCCCTGGCGCAATTACAATTTGCGACAGTAAAAAATTATTTTTTGACAAATTTACTATAGAAAAGGCAATCCCTGGCGCACTTAAAATTTGCGACAATTGAAAATTATTTTTTGAATAATTTACTATAGAAAAGGCAATCCCTGGCGCACTTAAAATTTGCGACAGTATAAAATTATTTTTTGAATAATTTACTATAGAAAAGGCAATCCCTGGCGTAATTAAAATTTGCGACAGTTGAAAACTATTTTTTGAATAATTTACTATAGAAAAGGCAATCCCTGGCGTAATTAAAATTTGCGACAGTAGAAAATTATTTTTTGAATAATTTACTATAGAAAAGGCAATCCCTGGCGTAATTAAAACTTGCGATAGTAAAAAATTATTTTTTGAATAAATAACTATAGAAAAGGCAATCCCTGGCGGATTTGAAATTTGCGACAGTAAAAAATTATTTTTTGAATAATTTACTATAGAAAAGGCAATCCCTGGCGTAATTAAAATTTGCGAAAGTAAAAAATTATTTTTTGAATAATTTACTATAGAAAAGGCAATCCCTGGCGTATTTAAAATTTGCGACAGTAAAAAATTATTTTTTGAATAATTTACTATAGAAAAGGCAATCCCTGGCGTAATTAAAATTTGCGACAGTAAAAAATTATTTTTTGAATAATTTACTATAGATAAGGCAATCCCTGGCGTAATTAAAATTTGCGACAGTTCAAAATTATTTCTGAATAATTTACTAGAGAAAAGGCAATCCCTGGCGTAATTAAAATTTGCGGCAGTATAAAATTATTTTTTGAATAATTTACTATAGAAAAGGCAATCCCTGGCGTAATTAAAATTTGCGATAGTAAAAAATTATTTTTTGAATAATTTACTATAGAAAAGGCAATCCCTGGCGCAATTAAAACTTGCGATAGTAAAAAATTATTTTTTGAATAATTTACTATAGAAAAGGCAATCCCTGGCGTATTTAAAATTTGCGACAGTAAAAAATTATTTTTTGAATAATTTACTATAGAAAAGGCAATCCCTGGCGTAATTAAATTTGCGACACTAAAAAATTAATATTTTGAAAAATTTACTGTAGAAAAGGCAATCCCTGGGATATTTAAAATTTGCGACAGTGTAAAATTATTTTTTGAATAATTTACTATAGAAAAGGCAATCCCTGGCGTAATTAAAATTTGCGACAATAAAAAATTATTTTTTGAATAATTTACTATAGAAAAGGCAATCCCTGGCGCAATTAAAATTTGCGACAGTAGAAAATTATTTTTTGAATAATTTACTATAGAAAAGGCAATCCCTGAGTAATAAAAATTTGCGTCAGTATAAAATTATTTTTTGAATAATTTACTATAGAAAAGGCAATCCCTGGCCCAATTAAATTTTGCGACAGTATAAAATTATTTTGTGAATAATTTACTATAGAAAAGGCAATCCCTGGCGCAATTAAAACTTGCGATAGTAAAATATTATTTTTTGAATAATTTACTATAGAAAAGGCAATCCCTGGCGCACTTAAAATTTGCGACAGTTGAAAATTATTTTTTGAATAATTTACTATAGAAAAGGCAATCCCTGGCGCACTTAAAATTTGCGACAGTATAAAATTATTTTTTGAATAATTTACTATAGAAAAGGCAATCCCTGGCGTAATTAAAATTTGCGACAGTATAAAATTATTTTTTGAATAATTTACTATAGAAAAGGCAATCCCTGGCGCAATTAAAATTTGCGACAGTAAAATATTATTTTTTGAATAATTTACTATAGAAAAGGCAATCCCTGGCGCAATTAAAATTTGCGACAGTAGAAAATTATTTTTTGAATAATTTACTATAGAAAAGGCAATCCCTGGCGTAATTAAAATTTGCGACAGTAGAAAATTATTTTTTGAATAATTTACTATAGAAAAGGCAATCCCTGGCGCAATTACAATTTGCGACAGTAAAAAATTATTTTTTGAAAAATTTACTATAGAAAAGGCAATCCCTGGCGCACTTAAAATTTGCGACAATTGAAAATTATTTTTTGAATAATTTACTATAGAAAAGGCAATCCCTGGCGCACTTAAAATTTGCGACAGTATAAAATTATTTTTTGAATAATTTACTATAGAAAAGGCAATCCCTGGCGTAATTAAAATTTGCGACAGTTGAAAATTATTTTTTGAATAATTTACTATAGAAAAGGCAATCCCTGGCGTAATTAAAATTTGCGACAGTAAAAAATTATTTTTTGAATAATTTACTATAGAAAAGGCAATCCCTGGCGTAATTAAAATTTGCGACAGTTGAAGATTATTTTTTTAATAATTTACTATAGAAAAGGCAATCCCTGGCGTAATTAAATTTTGCTACAGTAGAAAATTATTTTTTGAATAATTTACTATAGAAAAGGCAATCCCTGGCGTATTTAAAATTTGCGACAGTAAGAAATTATTTTTTGAATAATTTACTATAGAAAAGGCAATCCCTGGCGTAATTAAAATTTGCGACAGTATAAAATTATTTTGTGAATAATTTACTATAGAAAAGGCAATCCCTGGCGCAATTAAAATTTGCGACAGTATAAAATTATTTTTTGAATAATTTACTATAGAAAAGGCAATCCCTGGCGTAATTAAAATTTGCGACAGTAGAAAATTATTTTTTGAATAATTTACTATAGAAAAGGCAATCCCTGGCGTAATTAAAATTTGCGACAGTAGAAAATTATTTTTTGAATAATTTACTATAGAAAAGGCAATCCCTGGCGGATTTGAAATTTGCGACAGTAAAAAATTATTTTTTGAATAATTTAGTATAGAAAAGGCAATCCCTGGCGCAATTAAAATTTGCGACAGTAGAAAATTATTTTTTGAATAATTTACTATAGAAAAGCCAATCCCTGGTGTAATTAAAATTTGCGACAGTAGAAAATTATTTTTTGATAAATTTACTATAGAAAAGGCAATCCCTGGCACAATTAAAATTTGCAACAGTAGAAAATTATTTTTTGAATAATTTACTATAGAAAAGGCAATCCCTGGGGTAATTAAAATTTGCGACAGCATAAAATTATTTTTTGAATAAGTTACTATAGAAAAGGCAATCCCTGGCGCAATTAAAATTTGCGACAGTATAAAATTATTTTTTGAATAATTTACTATAGAAAAGGCAATCCCTGGCGCAACTAAAATTTGCGACAGTAGAAAATTATTTTTTGAATAATTTACTATAGAAAAGGCAATCCCTGGCGTAATTAAAATTTGCGACAGTAGAAAATTATTTTTTGAATAATTTACTATAGAAAAGGCAATCCCTGGCGTAATTAAAATTTGCGACAGTAAAAAATTAATTTGTGAGAAATTTACTATAGAAAAGGCAATCCCTGGCGCAATTAAAATTTGCGACAGTAAAAAATTATTTTTTGCATAATTTACTATAGAAAAGGCAATCCCTGGCGCACTTAAAATTTGCGACAGTAAAAAATTATTTTTTGAATAATTTACTATAGAAAAGGCAATCCCTGGCGCAATTAAAATTTGCAACAGTAAAAAATTATTTTTTGCAAAATTTACTGTAGAAAAGGCAATCCCTGGCTGATTTGAAATTTGCGACAGTAAAAAATTATTTTTTGAATAATTTACTATAGAAAAGGCAATCCCTGGCGCAATTAAAATTTGCGACAGTAGAAAATTATTTTTTGAATAATTTACTATAGAAAAGGCAATCCCTGGCGTAGTTAAAATTTGCGACAGTAGAAAATTATTTTTTTAATAATTTACTATAGAAAAGGCAATCCCTGGCGCAATTAAAATTTGCAAAAGTAGAAAATTATTTTTTGCAAAATTTACTGTAGAAAAGGCAATCCCTGGCGGATTTGAAACTTGCGACAGTAAAAAATTATTTTTTGAATAATTTACTATAGAAAAGGCAATCCCTGGCGTAATTAAAATTTGCGACAGTATAAAATTATTTTTTGATAAATTTACTATAGAAAAGGCAATCCCTGGCACAATTAAAATTTGCAACAGTAGAAAATTATTTTTTGAATAATTTACTATAGAAAAGGCAATCCCTGGCGTAAGTAAAATTTGCGACAGTATAAAATTATTTTTTGAATAATTTACTATAGAAAAGGCAATCCCTGGCGCACTTAAAATTTGCGACAGTATAAAATTATTTTTTGAATAATTTACTATAGAAAAGGCAATCCCTGGCGCAATTAAAATTTGCGACAGTATAAAATTATTTTTTGAATAGTTTACTATAGAAAAGGCAATCCCTGGCGCAATTAAAATTTGCGACAGTAAAAAATTATTTTTTGCATAATTTACTATAGAAAACGCAATCCCTGGCGTAATTAAAATTTGCTACAGTATAAAATTATTTTTTGAATAATTTACTATAGAAAAGGCAATCCCTGGCGTAGTTAAAATTTGCGACAGAAAAAAATTATTTTTTGAATAATTTACTATAGAAAAGGCAATCCCTGGCGTAATTAAAATTTGCGACAGTAAAAAATTATTTTTTTTATAATTTACTATAGAAAAGGCAATCCCTGGCGCAATTAAAATTTTCGACAGTAAAAAATTATTTTTTGAATAATTTACTATAGAAAAGGCAATCCCTGGCGTAATTAAAATTTGCGAAAGTTGAAAATTATTTTTTGAATAATTTACTATAGAAAAGGCAATCCCTGGGGTAATTAAAATTTGCAACAGTAAAAAATTATTTTTTGAATAATTTACTATAGAAAAGGCCATCCCTGGCGTAATTGAAATTTGCGACAGTATAAAATTATTTTTTGAATAATTTACTATAGAAAAGGCAATCCCTGGCGCAATTAAAATTTGCGACAGTAAAAAATTATTTTTTGAACAATTTACTATAGAAAAGGCAATCCCTGGCGTAATTAAAATTTGCGACAGTAGAAAATTATTTTTGGAATAATTTACTATAGAAAAGGCAATCCCTGGCGCAATTAAAATTTGCAACAGTAGAAAATTATTTTTTGCAAAATTTGCTGTAGAAAAGGCAATCCCTGGCGGATTTGAAATTTGCGACAGTAAAAAATTATTTTTTGAATAATTTACTATAGAAAAGGCAATCCTTGGCGTAATTAAAATTTGCGACAGTATAAAATTATTTTTTGAATAAGTTACTATAGAAAAGGCAATCCCTGGCGCAATTAAAATTTGCAACAGTAGAAAATTATTTTTTGAATAATTTACTATAGAAAAGGTAATCCCTGGCGTAATTAAAATTTGCGACAGTATAAAATTATTTTTTGAATAATTTACTATAGAAAAGGCAATCCCTGGCGCACTTAAAATTTGCGACAGTTGAAAATTATTTTTTGAATAATTTACTATAGAAAAAGCAATGCCTGGCGCACTTAAAATTTGCGACAGTAGAAAATTATTTTTTGAATAATTTACTATAGAAAAGGCAATCCCTGGCGTAATTAAAATTTGCGACAGTATAAAATTATTCTTTGAATAATTTACTATAGAAAAGGCAATCCCTGGCGTAATTAAAATTTGCGACAGTAAATAATTATTTTTTGAATAATTTACTATAGAAAAGGCAATCCCTGGCGTAATTAAAATTTGCGACAGTATAAAATTATTTTTTGAATAATTTACTATAGAAAAGGCAATCCCTGGCGCAATAAAAATTTGCAACAGTAGAAAATTATTTTTTGAATAATTTACTATAGAAAAGGCAATCCCTGGCGTAATTAAAATTTGCGACAGTATAAAATTATTTTTTGAATAATTTACTATAGAAAAGGCAATCCCTGGCGTAATTAAAATTTGCGACAGTATAAAATTATTTTTTGAATAATTTACTATAGAAAAGGCAATCCCTGGCGTAATTAAAATTTGCGACAGTTTAAAAATATTTTTTGAATAATTTACTATAGAAAAGGCAATCCCTGGCGTAATTAAAATTTGCGACAGTTGAAAATTATTTTTTGAATAATTTACTATAGAAAAGGCAATCCCTGGCGTAATTAAAATTTGCGACAGTAGAAAATCATTTTTTGAATAATTTACTATAGAAAAGGCAATCCCTGGCGTAATTAAAATTTGCGACAGTAAAAAATTATTTTTTGAATAATTTACTATAGAAAAGGCAATCCCTGGCGTAATTAAAATTTGCGACAGTTGAAAATTATTTTTTGAATAATTTACTATAGAAAAGGCAATCCCTGGCGTAATTAAAATTTGCGACAGTAGAAAATTATTTTTTGAATAATTTACTATAGAAAAGGCAATCCCTGGCGTAATTAAAATTTGCGACAGTAAAAAATTATTTTTTGAATTATTTACTATAGAAAAGGCAATCCCTGGCGCAATTAAAATTTGCAACAGTAGAAAATTATTTTTTGATTAATTTACTATAGAAAAGGCAATCCCTGGCGTAATTAAAATTTGCGACAGTATAAAATTATTTTTTGAATAATTTACTATAGAAAAGGCAATCCCTGGCGTAATTAAAATTTGCGACAGTATAAAATTAATTTTTGAATAATTTACTATAGAAAAGGCAATCCCTGGCGCAATTAAAATTTGCAACAAATTATTTTTTGAATAATTTACTATAGAAAAGGCAATCCCTGGCGTAATTAAAATTTGCGACAGTATAAAATTATTTTTTGAATAATTTACTATAGAAAAGGCAATCCCTGGCGCAATAAAAATTTGCAAAAGTAGAAAATTATTTTTTGAATAATTTACTATAGAAAAGGCAATCCCTGGCGTAATTAAAATTTGCGACAGTATAAAATTATTTTTTGAATAATTTACTATAGAAAAGACAACCCCTGGCGTAATTAAAATTTGCGACAGTATAAAATTATTTTTGAATAATTTACTATAGAAAAGGCAATCCCTGGCGTAATTAAAATTTGCGACAGTATAAAAATATTTTTTGAATAATTTACTATAGAAAAGGCAATCCCTGGCGTAATTAAAATTTGCGACAGTTGAAAATTATTTTTTGAATAATTTACTATAGAAAAGGCAATCCCTGGCGTAATTAAAATTTGCGACAGTAGAAAATCATTTTTTGAATAATTTACTATAGAAAAGGCAATCCCTGGCGTAATTAAAATTTGCGACAGTAAAAAATTATTTTTTGAATATTTTACTATAGAAAAGGCAATCCCTGGCGTAATTAAAATTTGCGACAGTTGAAAATTATTTTTTGAATAATTTACTATAGAAAAGGCAATCCCTGGCGTAATTAAAATTTGCGACAGTATAAAATTATTTTTTGAATAATTTACTATAGAAAAGGCAATCCCTGGCGCAATAAAAATTTGCAAAAGTAGAAAATTATTTTTTGAATAATTTACTATAGAAAAGGCAATCACTGGCGTAATTAAAATTTGCGACAGTATAAAATTATTTTTTGAATAATTTACTATAGAAAAGACAACCCCTGGCGTAATTAAAATTTGCGACAGTATAAAATTATTTTTTGAATAATTTACTATAGAAAAGGCAATCCCTGGCGTAATTAAAATTTGCGACAGTATAAAAATATTTTTTGAATAATTTACTATAGAAAAGGCAATCCCTGGCGTAATTAAAATTTGCGACAGTTGAAAATTATTTTTTGAATAATTTACTATAGAAAAGGCAATCCCTGGCGTAATTAAAATTTGCGACAGTAGAAAATCATTTTTTGAATAATTTACTATAGAAAAGGCAATCCCTGGCGTAATTAAAATTTGCGACAGTAAAAAATTATTTTTTGAATAATTTACTATAGAAAAGGCAATCCCTGGCGTAATTAAAATTTGCGACAGTTGAAAATTATTTTTTGAATAATTTACTATAGAAAAGGCAATCCCTGGCGTAATTAAAATTTGCGACAGTAGAAAATTATTTTTTGAATAATTTACTATAGAAAAGGCAATCCCTGGCGTAGTTAAAATTTGCGACAGTAAAAAATTATTTTTTGAATAATTTACTATAGAAAAGGCAATCCCTGGCGCAATTAAAATTTGCAACAGTAGAAAATTATTTTTTGAATAATTTACTATAGAAAAGGCAATCCCTGGCGTAATTAAAATTTGCGACAGTATAAAATTATTTTTTGAATAATTTACTATAGAAAAGGCAATCCCTGGCGTAATTAAAGTTTGCGACAGTATAAAATTAATTTTTGAATAATTTACTATAGAAAAGGCAATCCCTGGCGCAATTAAAATTTGCAACAAATTATTTTTTGAATAATTTACTATAGAAAAGGCAATCCATGGCGTAATTAAAATTTGCGATAGTATAAAATTATTTTTTGAATAATTTACTATAGAAAAGGCAATCCCTGGCGTAATTAAAATTTGTGACAGTTGAATATTATTTTTTGAATAATTTACTATAGAAAAGGCAATCCCTGGCGTAATTAAAATTTGCGACAGTAGAAAATTATTTTTTGAATAATTTACTATAGAAAAGGCAATCCCTGGCGTAATTAAAATTTGCGACAGTAAAAAATTATTTTTTGAATAATTTACTATAGAAAAGGCAATCCCTGGCGTAATTAAAATTTGCGACAATTGAATATTATTTTTTGAATAATTTACTATAGAAAATGCAATCCCTGGCGTAGTTAAAATTTGCGACAGTAAAAAATTATTTTTTGAATAATTTACTATAGAAAAGGCAATCCCTGGCGTAATTAAAATTTGCGACAGTAAAAAATTATTTTTTGAATAATTTACTATAGAAAAGGCAATCCCTGGCGTAATTAAAATTTGCGACAGTTGAAAATTATTTTTTGAATAATTTACTACAGAAAAGGCAATCCCTGGCGTAATTAAAATTTGCGACAGTAAAAATTATTTTTTGAATAATTTACTATAGAAAAGGCAATCCCTGGCGTAGTTAAAATTTGCGACAGTAAAAAATTATTTTTTGAATAATTTACTATAGAAAAGGCAATCCCTGGCGTAGTTAAAATTTGCGACAGTAAAAAATTATTTTTTGAATAATTTACTATAGAAAAGGCAATCCCTGGCGCAATTAAAATTTGCGACAGTAAAAAATTATTTTTTGAATAATTTACTATAGAAAAGGCAATCCCTGGCGGATTTGAAATTTGCGACAGTAAAAAATTATTTTTTGAATAATTTACTATAGAAAAGGCAACCCCTGGCGTAATTAAAATTTGCGACAGTATAAAATTATTTTTTGAATAATTTACTATAGAAAAGGCAATCCCTGGCGTAATTAAAATTTGCGACAGTAAAAAATTATTTTTTGAATATTTTACTATAGAAAAGGCAATCCCTGGCGTAATTAAAATTTGCGACAGTTGAAAATTATTTTTTGAATAATTTACTATAGAAAAGGCAATCCCTGGCGTAATTAAAATTTGCGACAGTATAAAATTATTTTTTGAATAATTTACTATAGAAAAGGCAATCCCTGGCGCAATAAAAATTTGCAAAAGTAGAAAATTATTTTTTGAATAATTTACTATAGAAAAGGCAATCACTGGCGTAATTAAAATTTGCGACAGTATAAAATTATTTTTTGAATAATTTACTATAGAAAAGACAACCCCTGGCGTAATTAAAATTTGCGACAGTATAAAATTATTTTTTGAATAATTTACTATAGAAAAGGCAATCCCTGGCGTAATTAAAATTTGCGACAGTATAAAAATATTTTTTGAATAATTTACTATAGAAAAGGCAATCCCTGGCGTAATTAAAATTTGCGACAGTTGAAAATTATTTTTTGAATAATTTACTATAGAAAAGGCAATCCCTGGCGTAATTAAAATTTGCGACAGTAGAAAATCATTTTTTGAATAATTTACTATAGAAAAGGCAATCCCTGGCGTAATTAAAATTTGCGACAGTAAAAAATTATTTTTTGAATAATTTACTATAGAAAAGGCAATCCCTGGCGTAATTAAAATTTGCGACAGTTGAAAATTATTTTTTGAATAATTTACTATAGAAAAGGCAATCCCTGGCGTAATTAAAATTTGCGACAGTAGAAAATTATTTTTTGAATAATTTACTATAGAAAAGGCAATCCCTGGCGTAGTTAAAATTTGCGACAGTAAAAAATTATTTTTTGAATAATTTACTATAGAAAAGGCAATCCCTGGCGCAATTAAAATTTGCAACAGTAGAAAATTATTTTTTGAATAATTTACTATAGAAAAGGCAATCCCTGGCGTAATTAAAATTTGCGACAGTATAAAATTATTTTTTGAATAATTTACTATAGAAAAGGCAATCCCTGGCGTAATTAAAGTTTGCGACAGTATAAAATTAATTTTTGAATAATTTACTATAGAAAAGGCAATCCCTGGCGCAATTAAAATTTGCAACAAATTATTTTTTGAATAATTTACTATAGAAAAGGCAATCCATGGCGTAATTAAAATTTGCGATAGTATAAAATTATTTTTTGAATAATTTACTATAGAAAAGGCAATCCCTGGCGTAATTAAAATTTGTGACAGTTGAATATTATTTTTTGAATAATTTACTATAGAAAAGGCAATCCCTGGCGTAATTAAAATTTGCGACAGTAGAAAATTATTTTTTGAATAATTTACTATAGAAAAGGCAATCCCTGGCGTAATTAAAATTTGCGACAGTAAAAAATTATTTTTTGAATAATTTACTATAGAAAAGGCAATCCCTGGCGTAATTAAAATTTGCGACAATTGAATATTATTTTTTGAATAATTTACTATAGAAAATGCAATCCCTGGCGTAGTTAAAATTTGCGACAGTAAAAAATTATTTTTTGAATAATTTACTATAGAAAAGGCAATCCCTGGCGTAATTAAAATTTGCGACAGTAAAAAATTATTTTTTGAATAATTTACTATAGAAAAGGCAATCCCTGGCGTAATTAAAATTTGCGACAGTTGAAAATTATTTTTTGAATAATTTACTACAGAAAAGGCAATCCCTGGCGTAATTAAAATTTGCGACAGTAAAAAATTATTTTTTGAATAATTTACTATAGAAAAGGCAATCCCTGGCGTAGTTAAAATTTGCGACAGTAAAAAATTATTTTTTGAATAATTTACTATAGAAAAGGCAATCCCTGGCGTAGTTAAAATTTGCGACAGTAAAAAATTATTTTTTGAATAATTTACTATAGAAAAGGCAATCCCTGGCGCAATTAAAATTTGCGACAGTAAAAAATTATTTTTTGAATAATTTACTATAGAAAAGGCAATCCCTGGCGGATTTGAAATTTGCGACAGTAAAAAATTATTTTTTGAATAATTTACTATAGAAAAGGCAATCCCTGGCGCAATTAAAATTTGCGACAGTAATAAATTATTTTTTGAATAATTTACTATAGAAAAGGCAATCCCTGGGATATTTAAAATTTGCGACAGTAAAAAATTATTTTTTGAATAATTTACTATAGAAAAGGCAATCCCTGGCGTAATTAAAATTTGCGACAGTAGAAAAGTATTTTTTGAATAATTTACTATAGAAAAGGCAATCCCTGGCGTAATTAAAATTTGCGACAGTAGAAAATTATTTTTTGAATAATTTACTATAGAAAAGGCAATCCCTGGCGTAATTAAAATTTGCGACAGTAAAAAATTATTTTTTGAATAATTTACTATAGAAAAGGCAATCCCTGGCGCAATTAAAATTTGCGTCAGTAAAAAATTATTTTTTGAATAATTTACTATAGAAAAGGCAATCCCTGGGATATTTAAAATTTGCGACAGTAAAACATTATTTTTTGAATAATTTACTATAGAAAAGGCAATCCCTGGCGTAATTAAAATTTGCGACAGTATAAAATTATTTTTTGAATAATTTACTATAGAAAAGGCAATCCCTGGCGTAATTAAAATTTGCGACAGTTGAAAATTATTTTTTGAATAATTTACTGTAGAAAAGGCAATCCCTGGCGGATTTGAAATTTGCGACAGTAAAAAATTATTTTTTGAATAATTTACTATAGAAAAGGCAATCCCTGGCGCAATTAAAATTTGCGACAGTAAAAAATTATTTTTTGAATAATTTACTATAGAAAAGGAAATCCCTGGCGGATTTGAAATTTGCGACAGTAAAAAATTAATTTTTGAATAATTTACTATAGAAAAGGCAATCCCTGGCGCAATTAAAATTTGCGACAGTAAAAAATTATTTTTTGAATAATTTACTATAGAAAAGGCAATCCCTGGCGGATTTGAAATTTGCGACAGTAAAAAATTATTTTTTGAATAATTTACTATAGAAAAGGCAATCCCTGGCGCAATTAAAATTTGCGACAGTAATAAATTATTTTTTGAATAATTTACTATAGAAAAGGCAATCCCTGGGATATTTAAAATTTGCGACAGTAAAAAATTATTTTTTGAATAATTTACTATAGAAAAGGCAATCCCTGGCGTAATTAAAATTTGCGACAGTAGAAAAGTATTTTTTGAATAATTTACTATAGAAAAGGCAATCCCTGGCGTAATTAAAATTTGCGACAGTTGAAAATTATTTTTTGAATAATTTACTATAGCAAAGGCAATCCCTGGCGTAATTAAAATTTGCGACAGTAGAAAATTATTTTTTGAATAATTTACTATAGAAAAGGCAATCCCTGTCGTAATTAAAATTTGCGACAGTAGAAAATTATTTTTTGAATAATTTACTATAGAAAAGGCAATCCCTGGCGTAATTAAAATTTGCGACAGTAAAAAATTATTTTTTGAATAATTTACTATAGAAAAGGCAATCCCTGGCGTAATTAAAATTTGCGACAGTAAGAAATTATTTTTTGAATAATTTACTATAGAAAAGGCAATCCCTGGCGTAATTAAAATTTGCGACAGTAGAAAATTATTTTTTGAATAATTTACTATAGAAAAGGCAATCCCTGGCGTAATTAAAATTTGCGACAGTTGAAAATTATTTTTTGAATAATTTACTATAGAAAATGCAATCCCTGGCGTAATTAAAATTTGCGACAGTAAAAAATAATTTTTTGAATAATTTACTATAGAAAAGGAAATCCCTGGCGCAATTAAAATTTGCGACAGTAAAAAATTATTTTTTGAATAATTTACTATAGAAAAGGCAATCCCTGGCGTAATTAAAATTTGCGACAGTTGAAAATTATTTTTTGAATAATTTACTATAGAAAAGGCAATCCCTGGCGTAATTAAAATTTGCGACAGCAAAAAAATTATTTTTTGAATAATTTACTATAGAAAAGGCAATCCCTGGCGTAATTAAAATTTGCGACAATTGAAAATTATTTTTTGAATAATTTACTATAGAAAAGGCAATCCCTGGCGCACTTAAAATTTGCGACAGTTGAAAATTATTTTTTGAATAATTTACTATAGAAAAGGCAATCCCTGGCGTAATTAAAATTTGCGACAGTAAAAAATTATTTTTTGAATAATTTACTATAGAAAAGGCAATCCCTGGCGTAATTAAAATTTGCGACACTAGAAAATTATTTTTTGAATAATTTACTATAGAAAAGGCAATCCCTGGCGTAATTAAAATTTGCGACAGTAGAAAATTATTTTTTGAATAATTTACTATAGAAAAGGCAATCCCTGGCGTAATTAAAATTTGCGACAGTAAAAAATTATTTTTTGAATAATTTACTATAGAAAAGGCAATCCCTGGCGTAATTAAAATTTGCGACAGTAAAAAATTATTTTTTGAATAATTTACTATAGAAAAGGCAATCCCTGGCGTATTTAAAATTTGCGACAGTAGAAAATTATTTTTTGAATAATTTACTGTAGAAAAGGCAATCCCTGGCGTATTTAAAATTTGCGACAGTAGAAAATTATTTTTGGAATAATTTACTATAGAAAAGGCAATCCCTGGCGTATTTAAAATTTGCGACAGTATAAAATTATTTTTTGAATAATTTACTTTAGAAAAGGCAATCCCTGGCGTACTTAAAATTTGCGACAGTAGAAAATTATTTTTTGAATAATTTACTATAGAAAAGGCAATCCCTGGCGTAATTAAAATTTGCGACAGTATAAAATTATTTTTTGAATAATTTACTATAGAAAAGGCAATCCCTGGCGTAATTAAAATTTGCGACAGTAGAAAATTATTTTTTGAATAATTTACTATAGAAAAGGCAATCCCTGGCGGATTTAAAATTTGCGACAGTAAAAAATAATTTTTTGAATAATTTACTATAGAAAAGGCAATCCCTGGCGTAATTAAAATTTGCGACAGTATAAAATTATCTTTTGAATAATTTACTATAGAAAAGGCAATCCCTGGCGTAATTAAAATTTGCGACAGTAGAAAATTATTTTTTGAATAATTTACTTTAGAAAAGGCAATCCCTGGCGTAATTAAAATTTGCGACAGTAGAAAATTATTTTTTGAATAATTTACTATAGAAAAGGCAATCCCAGGCGCAATTAAAATTTGCGACAGTAACAAATTATTTTTTGAATAATTTACTATAGAAAAGGCAATCCCTGGCGTAATTAAAATTTGCGACAGTTGAAAATTATTTTTTGAATAATTTACTATAGAAAAGGCAATCCCTGGCGGATTTAAAATTTGCGACAGTAAAAAATTATTTTTTGAATAATTTACTATAGAAAAGGCAATCCCTGGCGTAATTAAAATTTGCGACAATTGAAAATTATTTTTTGAATAATTTACTATAGAAAAGGCAATCCCTGGCGTAATTAAAATTTGCGACAGTAGAAAATTATTTTTTGAATAATTTACTATAGAAAAGGCAATCCCTGGCGGATTTAAAATTTGCGACAGTAAAAAATTATTTTTTGAATAATTTACTATAGAAAAGGCAATCCCTGGCGTAATTAAAATTTGCGACAGTATAAAATTATTTTTTGAATAATTTACTATAGAAAAGGCAATCCCTGGCGTAATTAAAATTTGCGACAGTAGAAAATTATTTTTTGAATAATTTACTATAGAAAAGGCAATCCCTGGCGTAATTAAAATTTGCGACAGGAGAAAATTATTTTTTGAATAATTTACTATAGAAAAGGCAATCCCTGGCGCAATTAAAATTTGCGACAGTAAAAAATTATTTTTTGAATAATTTACTATAGAAAAGGCAATCCCTGGCGTAATTAAAATTTGAGACAGTATAAAATAATTTTTTGAATAATTTACTATAGAAAAGGCAATCCCTGGCGCAATTAAAATTTGCGACAGTAAAAAATTATTTTTTGAATAATTTACTATAGAAAAGGCAATCCCTGGCGTAATTAAAATTTGCGAAATTAGAAAATTATTTTTTGAATAATTTACTATAGAAAAGGCAATCCCTGGCGCAATTAAAATTTGCAACAGTAGCAAATTATTTTTTGCAAAATTTACTGTAGAAAAGGCAATCCCTGGCGGATTTGAAATTTGCGACAGTAAAAAATTATTTTTTGAATAATTTACTATAGAAAAGGCAATCCCTGGCGTAATTAAAATTTGCGACAGTTGAAAATTATTTTTTGAATAATTTACTATAGAAAAGGCAATCCCTGGCGTAATTAAAATTTGCGACAGTAAAAAATTATTTTTTGAATAATTTACTATAGAAAAGGCAATCCCTGGCGTAATTAAAATTTGCGACAATTGAAAATTATTTTTTGAATAATTTACTATAGAAAAGGCAATCCCTGGCGCACTTAAAATTTGCGACAGTTGAAAATTATTTTTTGAATAATTTACTATAGAAAAGGCAATCCCTGGCGTAATTAAAATTTGCGACAGTAAAAAATTATTTTTTGAATAATTTACTATAGAAAAGGCAATCCCTGGCGTAATTAAAATTTGCGACACTAGAAAATTATTTTTTGAATAATTTACTATAGAAAAGGCAATCCCTGGCGTAATTAAAATTTGCGACAGTAGAAAATTATTTTTTGAATAATTTACTATAGAAAAGGCAATCCCAGGCGTATTTAAAATTTGCGACAGTAAAAAATTATTTTTTGAATAATTTACTATAGAAAAGGCAATCCCTGGCGTAATTAAAATTTGCGACAGTAAAAAATTATTTTTTGAATAATTTACTATAGAAAAGGCAATCCCTGGTGTATTTAAAATTTGCGACAGTAGAAAATTATTTTTTGAATAATTTACTGTAGAAAAGGCAATCCCTGGCGTATTTAAAATTTGCGACAGTAGAAAAATATTTTTGGAATAATTTACTATAGAAAAGTCAATCCCTGGCGTATTTAAAATTTGCGACAGTATAAAATTATTTTTTGAATAATTTACTTTAGAAAAGGCAATCCCTGGCGTACTTAAAATTTGCGACAGTAGAAAATTATTTTTTGAATAATTTACTATAGAATAGGCAATCCCTGGCGTAATTAAAATTTGCGACAGTATAAAATTATTTTTTGAATAATTTACTATAGAAAAGGCAATCCCTGGCGTAATTAAAATTTGCGACAGTAAAAAATTATTTTTTGAATAATTTACTATAGAAAAGGCAATCCCTGGCGGATTTAAAATTTGCGACAGTAAAAAATAATTTTTTGAATAAGTTACTATAGAAAAGGCAATCCCTGGCGTAATTAAAATTTGCGACAGTAGAAAATAATTTTTTGAGTAATTTACTATAGAAAAGGCAATCCCTGGCGGATTTAAAATTTGCGACAGTAAAAAATAATTTTTTGAATAATTTACTATAGAAAAGGCAATCCCTGGCGTAATTAAAATTTGCGACAGTAGAAAATTATCTTTTGAATAATTTACTATAGAAAAGGCAATCCCAGGCGTAATTAAATTTGCGACAGTAGAAAATTATTTTTTGAATAATTTACTTTAGAAAAGGCAATCCCTGGCGTAATTAAAATTTGCGACAGTAGAAAATTATTTTTTGAATAATTTACTATAGAAAAGGCAATCCCTGGCGCAATTAAAATTTGCGACAGTAACAAATTATTTTTTGAATAATTTACTATAGAAAAGGCAATCCCTGGCGTAATTAAAATTTGCGACAGTTGAAAATTATTTTTTGAATAATTTACTATAGAAAAGGCAATCCCTGGCGGATTTAAAATTTGCGACAGTAAAAAATTATTTTTTGAATAATTTACTATAGAAAAGGCAATCCCTGGCGTAATTAAAATTTGCGACAATTGAAAATTATTTTTTGAATAATTTACTATAGAAAAGGCAATCCCTGGCGTAATTAAAATTTGCGACAGTAGAAAATTATTTTTTGAATAATTTACTATAGAAAAGGCAATCCTGGCGGATTTAAAATTTGCGACAGTAAAAAATTATTTTTTGAATAATTTACTATAGAAAAGGCAATTCCTGGCGTAATTAAAATTTGCGACAGTATAAAATTATTTTTTGAATAATTTACTATAGAAAAGGCAATCCCTGGCGTAATTAAAATTTGCGACAGTAGAAAATTATTTTTTGAATAATTTACTATAGAAAAGGCAATCCCTGGCGTAATTAAAATTTGCGACAGGAGAAAATTATTTTTGAATAATTTACTATGGAAAAGGCAATCCCTGGCGCAATTAAAATTTGCGACAGTAAAAAATTATTTTTTGAATAATTTACTATAGAAAAGGCAATCCCTGGCGTAATTAAAATTTGAGAGAGTATAAAATAATTTTTTGAATAATTTACTATAGAAAAGGCAATCCCTGGCGCAATTAAAATTTGCGACAGTAAAAAATTATTTTTTTGAATAATTTACTATAGAAAAGGCAATCCCTGGCGTAATTAAAATTTGCGACATTAGAAAATTATTTTTTGAATAATTTACTATAGAAAAGGCAATCCCTGGCGCAATTAAAATTTGCAACAGTAGAAAATTATTTTTTGCAAAATTTACTGTAGAAAAGGCAATCCCTGGCGGATTTGAAATTTGCGACAGTAAAAAATTATTTTTTGAATAATTTACTATAGAAAAGGCAATCCCTGGCGTAATTAAAATTTGCGACAGTATAAAATTATTTTTTGAATAATTTACTATAGAAAAGGCAATCCCTGGCGCAATTAAAATTTGCAACAGTAGAAAATTATTCTTTGAATAATTTACTATAGAAAAGGCAATCCCTGGCGTAATTAAAATTTGCGACAGTATAAAATTATTTTTTGAATAACTTACTATAGAAAAGGCAATCCCTGGCGCACTTAAATTTGCGACAGTTGAAAATTATTTTTTGAATAATTTTACTATAGAAAAGGCAATCCCTGGCGCACTTAAAATTTGCGACAGTAGAAAATTATTTTTTGAATAATTTACTATAGAAAAGGCAATCCCTGGCGTAATTAAAATTTGCGACAGTATAAAATTATTTTTTGAATAATTTACTATAGAAAAGGCAATCCCTGGCGTAATTAAAATTTTGCGACAGTAAAAAATTATTTTTTGAATAATGTACTATAGAAAAGGCAATCCTTGGCGTAATTAAAATTTGCGACAGTATAAAATTATTTTTTAAATAATTTACTATAGAAAAGGCAATCCCTGGCGCAATTAAAATTTGCAACAGTAGAAAATTATTTTTTGAATAATTTACTATAGAAAAGGCAATCCCTGGAGTAATTAAAATTTGCGACAGTATAAAATTATTTTTTGAATAATTTACAATAGAAAAGGCAATCCCTGGCGTAATTAAAATTTGCGACAGTATAAAAATTATTTTTTGAATAATTTACTATAGAAAAGGCAATCCCTGGCGCAATTAAAATTTGCGACAGTATAAAATTATTTTTTGAATAATTTACTATAGAAAAGGCAATCCCTGGCGTAATTAAAATTTGCGACAGCTGAAAATTATTTTTTGAATAATTTACTATAGAAAAGGCAATCCCTGGCGTAATTAAAATTTGCGACATTAGAAAATTATTTTTTGAATAATTTACTATAGAAAAGGCAATCCCTGGCGGATTTGAAATTTGCGACAGTTGAAAATTATTTTTTGAATAATTTTACTATAGAAAAGGCAATCCCTGGCGTAATTAAAATTTGCGACAGTAGAAAATTATTTTTTGAATAATTTACTATAGAAAAGGCAATCCCTGGCGTAATTAAAATTTGCGACAGTAAAAAATTATTTTTTGAACAATTTACTATAGAAAAGGCAATCCCTGGCGCAATTAAAATTTGCAACAGTAGAAAATTATTTTTTGAATAATTTACTATAGAAAAGGCAATCCCCTGGCGTAATTAAAATTTGCGACAGTATAAAATTATTTTTTGAATAATTTACTATAGAAAAATCAATCCCTGGCGTAATTAAAATTTGCGACAGTATAAAATTATTTTTTGAATAATTTACTATAGAAAAGGCAATCCCTGGCGCAATTAAAATTTGCAACAAATTATTTTTTGAATAATTTACTATAGAAAAGGCAATCCATGGCGTAATTAAAATTTGCGACAGTATAAAATTATTTTTTGATAATTTACTATAGAAAAGGCAATCCCTGGCGTAATTAAAATTTGCGAGAGTTGAAAATTATTTTTTGAATAATTTACTATAGAAAAGGCAATCCCTGGCGTAATTAAAATTTGCGACAGTAGAAAATTATTTTTTGAATAATTTACTATAGAAAAGGCAATCCCTGTCGTAATTAAAATTTGCGACAGTAAAAAATTATTTTTTGAATAATTTACTATAGAAAAGGCAATTCCTGGCGTAATTAAAATTTGCGACAATTGAAAATTATTTTTTGAATAATTTACTATAGAAAATGCAATCCCTGGCGTAATTAAAATTTGCGACAGTAAAAAATTATTTTTTGAATAATTTACTATAGAAAAGGCAATCCCTGGCGTAATTAAAATTTGCGACAGTAAAAAATTATTTTTTGAATAATTTACTATAGAAAAGGCAATCCCTGGCGTAATTAAAATTTGCGACAGTAAGAAATTATTTTTTGAATAATTTACTATAGAAAAGGCAATCCCTGGCGTAATTAAAATTTGCGACAGTAGAAAATTATTTTTTGAAATAATTTACTATAGAAAAGGCAATCCCTGGCGTAATTAAAATTTGCGACAGTTGAAAATTATTTTTTGAATAATTTACTATAGAAAAGGCAATCCCTGGCGTAATTAAAATTTGCGACAGTAAAAAATTATTTTTTGAATAATTTACTATAGAAAAGGCAATCCCAGGCGCAATTAAAATTTGCGACAGTAAAAAATTATTTTTTGAATAATTTACTATAGAAAAGGCAATCCCTGGCGTAATTAAAATTTGCGACAGTTGGAAATTATTTTTTGAATAATTTACTATAGAAAAGGCAATCCCTGGCGTAATTAAAATTTGCGACAGTAAAAAATTATTTTTTGAATAATTTACTGTAGAAAAGGCAATCCCTGGCGTAATTAAAATTTGCGACAATTGAAAATTATTTTTTGAATAATTTACTATAGAAAAGGCAATCCCTGGCGCACTTAAAATTTGCGACAGTTGAAAATTATTTTTTGAATAATTTACTATAGAAAAGGCAATCCCTGGCGTAATTAAAATTTGCGACAGGTAAAAAATTATTTTTTGAATAATTTACTATAGAAAAGGCAATTCCTGGCGTAATTAAAATTTGCGACAGTCGAAAATTATTTTTTGAATAATTTACTATAGAAAAGGCAATCCCTGGCGTAATTAAAATTTGCGACAGTAGAAAATTATTTTTTGAATAATTTACTATAAAAAAGGCAATCCCTGGCGTAATTAAAATTTGCGACAGTTGAAAATTATTTTTTGAATAATTTACTATAGAAAAGGCAATCCCTGGCGTAATTAAAATTTGCGACAGTAAAAAATTATTTTTTGAATAATTTACTATAGAAAAGGCAATCCCTGGCGTATTTGAAATTTGCGACAGTAGAAAATTATTTTTTGAATAAGTTACTGTAGAAAAGGCAATCCCTGGCGTATTTAAAATTTGCGACAGTAGAAAATTATTTTTTGAATAATTTACTATAGAAAAGGCAATCCCTGGCGTAATTAAAATTTGCGACAGTATAAAATTATTTTTTTGAATAATTGACTTTAGAAAAGGCAATCCCTGGCGTATTTAAAATTTGCGACAGTAGAAAATCATTTTTTGAATAATTTAATATAGAAAAGGCAATCCCTGGCGTAATTAAAATTTGCGACAGTATAAAATTATTTTTTGAATAATTTACTATAGAAAAGGCAATCCCTGGCGTAATTAAAATTTGCGACAGTAAAAAATTATGTTTTGAATAATTTACTATAGAAAAGGCAATCCCTGGCGGATTTAAAATTTGCGACAGTAAAAAAATATTTTTTGAATAATTTACTATAGAAAAGGCAATCCCTGGCGTAATTAAAATTTGCGACAGTAGAAAATTATTTTTTGAATAATTTACTATAGAAAAGGCAATCCCTGGCGGATTTAAAATTTGCGACAGTAAAAAATTATTTTTTGAATAATTTACTATAGAAAAGGCAATCCCTGGCGTAATTAAAATTTGCGACAGTATAAAATTATTTTTTGAATAATTTACTATAGAAAAGGCAATCCCTGGCGTAATTAAAATTTGCGACAGTAGAAAATTATTTTTTGAATAATTTACTATAGAAAAGGCAATCCCTGGCGTAATTAAAACTTGCGACAGTAGAAAATTATTTTTTGAATAATTTACTATAGAAAAGGTAATCCCTGGCGTATTTAAAATTTGCGACAGTAAAAAATTTATATTTTGAAAAATTTACTGTAGAAAAGGCAATCCCTGGCGTAATTAAAATTTGCGACAGTAAAAAATTATTTTTTGAATAATTTACTATAGAAAAAGGCAATCCCTGGCGTAATTGAAATTTGCGACAGTAAAAAATTATTTTTTGAATAACTTACTATAGAAAAGACAATCCCTGGCGCAATTAAAATTTGCGACAGTAAAAAATTATTTTTTGAATAATTTAGTATAGAAAAGGCAATCCCTGGGATATTTAAAATTTGCGACAGTAAAAAATTATTTTTTGAATAATTTACTAAAGAAAAGGCAATCCCTGGCGTAATTAAAATTTGCGACAGTAAAAAATTATTTTTTGAATAATTTACTATAGAAAAGGCAATCCCTGGCGTAATTAAAATTTGCGACAGTTGAAAATTATTTTTTGAATAATTTACTATAGAAAAGGCAATCCCTGGCGCACTTAAAATTTGCGACAGTTGAAAATTATTTTTTGAATAATTTACTATAGAAAAGGCAATCCCTGGCGTAATTAAAATTTGCGACAGTAAAAAAATTATTTTTTGAATAATTTACTATAGAAAAGGCAATCCCTGGCGCAATTAAAATTTGCGACAGGAGAAAATTATTTTTTGCAAAATTTACTGTAGAAAAGACAATCCCTGGCGGATTTGAAATTTGCGACAGTAAAAAATTATTTTTTGAATAATTTACTATAGAAAAGGCAATCACTGGCGTAATTAAAATTTGCGACAGTATAAAATTATTTTTTGAATAATTTACTATAGAAAAGGCAATCCCTGGCGCAATTAAAATTTGCAACAGTAGAATATTATTTTTTGAATAATTTACTATAGACAAGGCAATCCCTGGCGTAATTAAAATTTGCGACAGTAGTAAATTATTTTTTTGAATAATTTACTATAGAAAAGGCAATCCCTGGCGTAATTAAAATTTGTGACAGTAGAAAATTATTTTTTGAATAATTTACTATAGAAAAGGCAATCCCTGGCGTAATTAAAATTTGCGACAGTAAAAAATTATTTTTTGAATAATTTACTATAGAAAAGGCAATCCCTGGCGGATTTGAAATTTGCGACAGTAGAAAATTATTTTTTTGAATAATTTACTATAGAAAAGGCAATCCCTGGCGTAATTAAAATTTGCGACAGTAGAAAATTATTTTTTGAATAATTTACTATAGAAAAGGCAATCCCTGGCGTAATTAAAATTTGCGACAGTAGAAAATTATTTTTTGAATAATTTACTATAGAAAAGGCAATCCCTGGCGTAATTAAAATTTGCGACAGTTGAAAATTATTTTTTGAATAATTTACTATAGAAAAGGCAATCCCTGGCGTAATTAAAATTTGCGACAGTATAAAATTATTTTTTGAATAATTTTACTATAGAAAAGGAAATCCCTGGGATATTTAAAATTTGCTAGAGTAAAAAATTATTTTTTGAATAATTTACTATAGAAAAGGCAATCCCTGGCGTATTTAAAATTTGCGACAGTAAAAAAATTATTTTTTGAATAATTTACTATAGAAAAGGCAATCCCTGGCGTAATTAAAATTTGCGACAGTAAAAAATTATTTTTTGAATAATTTACTATAGAAAAGGCAATCCCTGGCGCACTTAAAATTTGCGACAGTAAAAAATTATTTTTTGAATAATTTACTATAGAAAAAGGCAATCCCTGGCGTAATTAAAATTTGCGACAGTAAAAAATTATTTTTTGAATAATTTACTATAGAAAAGGCAATCCCTGGCGCAATTACAATTTGCAACAGTAGAAATTTATTTTTTGAATAATTTACTATAGAAAAGGCAATCCCTGGCGCACTTAAAATTTGCGACAGTAAAAAATTATTTTTTGAATAATTTACTATAGAAAAGGCAATCCCTGGCGTAATTAAAATTTGCGACAGTAAAAAATTATTTTTTGAATAATTTACTATAGAAAAGGCAATCCCTGGCGCACTTAAAATTTGCGACAGTAAAAAATTATTTTTTGAATAATTTACTATAGAAAAGGCAATCCCTGGCGTAATTAAAATTTGCGACAGTAAAAAATTATTTTTTGAATAATTTACTATAGAAAAGGCAATCCCTGGCGTAATTAAAATTTGCGACAGTTGAAAATTATTTTTTGAATAATTTACTATATAAAAGGCAATCCCTGGCGCACTTAAAATTTGCGACAGTTGAAAATTATTTTTTGAATAATTTACTATAGAAAAGGCAATCCCTGGTGTAATTAAAATTTGCGACAGTAAAAAATTATTTTTTGAATAATTTACTATAGAAAAAGGCAATCCCTGGCGCAATTAAAATTTGCGACAGTAGAAAAATTATTTTTTGCAAAATTTACTGTAGAAAAGGCAATCCCTGGCGGATTTGAAATTTGCGACAGTAAAAAATTATTTTTTGAATAATTTACTATAGAAAAGGCAATCCCTGGCGTAATTAAAATTTGCGACAGCACAAAATTATTTTTTGAATAATTTACTATAGAAAAGGCAATCCTTGGCGCAATTAAAATTTGCAACATTAGAATATTATTTTTTGAATAATTTGCTATAGAAAAGGCAATCCCTGGCGTAATTAAAATTTGCGACAGTATAAAATTATTTTTTGAATAATTTACTATAGAAAAGGCAATCCCTGGCGTAATTAAAATTTGCGACAGTATAAAATTATTTTTTGAATAATTTACTATAGAAAAGGCAATCCCTGTCGCACTTAAAATTTGCGACAGTAAAAAATTATTTTTTGAATAATTTACTATAGAAAAGGCAATCCCTGGCGTAATTAAAATTTGCGACAGTAAAAAATTATTTTTTGAATAATTTACTATAGAAAAGGCAATCCCTGGCGCAATTACAATTTGCGACAGTAGAAATTTATTTTTTGAATAATTTACTATAGAAAAGGCAATCCCTGGCGCACTTAAAAATTGCGACAGTAAAAAATTATTTTTTGAATAATTTACTATAGAAAAGGCAATCCCTGGCGTAATTAAAATTTGCGACAGTAAAAAATTATTTTTTTGAATAATTTACTATAGAAAAGGCAATCCCTGGCGCAATTAAAATTTGCGACAGTAAAAAATTATTTTTTGAATAATTTACTATAGAAAAGGCAATCCCTGGCGTAATTAAAATTTGCGACAGTATAAAATTATTTTTTGAATAATTTACTATAGAAAAGGCAATCCCTGGCGCAATTAAAATTTGCGACAGTAGAAAATTATTTTTTGAATAATTTACTATAGAAAAGGCAATCCCTGGCGGATTTGAAATTTGCGACAGTAAAAAATTATTTTTTGAATAATTTACTATAGAAAAGGCAATCCCTGGCGCAATTAAAATTTGCGACAGTATAAAAATATTTTTTGAATAATTTACTATAGAAAAGGCAATCCCTGGCGTAATTAAAATTTGCGACAGTATAAAATTATTTTTTGAATAATTTACTATAGACAATACAATCCCTGGCGTAATTAAAATTTGCGACAGTTGAAAATTATTTTTTGAATAATTTACTATAGAAAAGGCAATCCCTGGCGTAATTAAAATTTGCGACAGTAAAAAATTATTTTTTGAATAATTTACTATAGAAAAGGCAATCCCTGGCGTAATTAAAATTTGCGACAGTTGAAAATTATTTTTTGAATAATATACAATAGAAAAGGCAATCCCTGGCGTAATTAAAATTTGCGACAGTATAAAATTATTTTTTGAATAATATACTATAGAAAAGGCAATCCCTGGCGCAATTAAAATTTGCGACAGTAGAAAATTATTTTTTGAATAATTTACTATAGAAAAGGCAATCCCTGGCGTAATTAAAATTTGCGACAGTAGAAAATTATTTTTTGAATAATTTACTATAGAAAAGGAAATCCCTGGCGTAGTTAAAATTTGCGACAGTAGAAAATTATTTTTTGAATAATTTACTATAGAAAAGGCAATCCCTGGCGGATTTGAAATTTTGCGACAGTAAAAAATTATTTTTTGAATAATTTACTATAGAAAAGGCAATCCCTGGCGTATTTAAAATATGCGACAGTAAAAAATTAATTTGTGAGAAATTTAATATAGAAAATGCAATCCCTGGGATATTTAAAATTTGCGACAGTAAAAAAATATTTTTTGAATAATTTACTATAGAAAAGGCAATCCCTGGCGTAATTAAAATTTGCGACAGTAAAAAATTATTTTTTGAATAATTTACTATAGAAAAGGCAATCCCTGGCGCAATTAAAATTTGCGACAGTAGAAAATTATTTTTTGAATAATTTACTATAGAAAAGGCAATCCCTGGCGTAATTAAAATTTGCGACAGTAAAAAATTATTTTTTGAATAATTTACTATAGAAAAGGCAATCCCTGGCGTAATTAAAATTTGCGACAGTAGAAAAGTATTTTTTGAATAATTTACTATAGAAAAGGCAATCCCTGGCGTAATTAAAATTTGCGTCAGTAGAAAATTATTTTTTGAATAATTTACTATAGAAAAGGCAATCCCTGGCGTAATTAAAGTTTGCGACAGTAGAAAATTATTTTTTGAATAATTTACTGTAGAAAAGGCAATCCCTGGCGTAATTAAAATTTGCGACAGTATAAAATTATTTTTTGAATAATTTACTATAGAAAAGGCAATCCCTGGCGTAATTAAAATTTGCGACAGTAAAAAATTATTTTTTGAATAATTTACTACAGAAAAGGCAATTCCTGGCGTAATTAAAATTTGCGACAGTTGAAAATTATTTTTTGAATAATTTACTATAGAAAAGGCAATCCCTGGCGTAATTAAAATTTGCGACAGTATAAAATTATTTTTTGAATAATTTACTATAGAAAAGGCAATCCCTGGCGCAATTAAAATTTGCGACAGTAGAAAATTATTTTTTGAATAATTTACTATAGAAAAGGCAATCCCTGGCGTAATTAAAATTTGCGACAGTAGAAAATTATTTTTTGAATAATTTACTATAGAAAAGGCAATCCCTGGCGGATTTGAAATTTGCGACAGTAAAAAATTATTTTTTGAATAATTTACTATAGAAAAGGCAATCCCTGGCGTAATTAAAATTTGCGATAGTAAAAAATTATTTTTGAATAATTTACTATAGAAAAGGCAATCCCTGGCGCAATTAAAATTTGCGACAGTAAAAAATTATTTTTTGAATAATTTACTATAGAAAAGGCAATCCCTGGCGTAATTAAAATTTGCGACAGTTGAAAATTATTTTTTGAATAATTTACTATAGAAAAGGCAATCCCTGGCGTAATTAAAATTTGCGACAGTAAAAAATTATTTTTTGAATAATTTACTATAGAAAAGGCAATCCCTGGCGTAATTAAACTTTGCGACAGTAAAAATTATTTTTTGAATAATTTACTATAGAAAAGGCAATCCCTGGCGTAATTAAAATTTGCGACAGTAAAAAATTATTTTTTGAATAATTTACTATAGAAAAGGCAATCCCTGGCGCAAATAAAATTTGCGACAGTTGAAAATTATTTTTTGAATAATTTACTATAGAAAAGGCAATCCCTGGCGTATTTAAAATTTGCGACAGTTGAAAATTATTTTTTGAATAATTTACTATAGAAAAGGCAATCCCTGGCGTAATTAAAATTTGCGACAGTAGAAAATTATTTTTTGAAAAATTTACTATAGAAAAGGCAATCCCTGGCGTAATTAAAATTTGCGACAGTAGTAAATTATTTTTTGAATAATTTACTATAGAAAAGGCAATCCCTGGCGTAATTAAAATTTGTGACAGTAGAAAATTATTTTTTGAATAATTTACTATAGAAAAGGCAATCCCTGGCGTAATTAAAATTTGCGACAGTAAAAAATTATTTTTTGAATAATTTACTATAGAAAAGGCAATCCCTGGCGGATTTGAAATTTGCGACAGTAGAAAATTATTTTTTGAATAATTTACTATAGAAAAGGCAATCCCTGGCGTAATTAAAATTTGCGACAGTAGAAAATTATTTTTTGAATAATTTACTATAGAAAAGGCAATCCCTGGCGTAATTAAAATTTGCGACAGTAGAAAATTATTTTTTGAATAATTTACTATAGAAAAGGCAATCCCTGGCGTAATTAAAATTTGCGACAGTTGAAAATTATTTTTTGAATAATTTACTATAGAAAAGGCAATCCCTGGCGTAATTAAAATTTGCGACAGTATAAAATTATTTTTTGAATAATTTACTATAGAAAAGGAAATCCCTGGGATATTTAAAATTTGCTAGAGTAAAAAATTATTTTTGAATAATTTACTATAGAAAAGGCAATCCCTGGCGTATTTAAAATTTGCGACAGTAAAAAATTATTTTTTGAATAATTTACTATAGAAAAGGCAATCCCTGGCGTAATTAAAATTTGCGACAGTAAAAAATTATTTTTTGAATAATTTACTATAGAAAAGGCAATCCCTGGCGCACTTAAAATTTGCGACAGTAAAAAATTATTTTTTGAATAATTTACTATAGAAAAGGCAATCCCTGGCGTAATTAAAATTTGCGACAGTAAAAAATTATTTTTTGAATAATTTACTATAGAAAAGGCAATCCCTGGCGCAATTACAATTTGCAACAGTAGAAATTTATTTTTTGAATAATTTACTATAGAAAAGGCAATCCCTGGCGCACTTAAAATTTGCGACAGTAAAAAATTATTTTTTGAATAATTTACTATAGAAAAGGCAATCCCTGGCGTAATTAAAATTTGCGACAGTAAAAAATTATTTTTTGAATAATTTACTATAGAAAAGGCAATCCCTGGCGCACTTAAAATTTGCGACAGTAAAAAATTATTTTTTGAATAATTTACTATAGAAAAGGCAATCCCTGGCGTAATTAAAATTTGCGACAGTAAAAAATTATTTTTTGAATAATTTACTATAGAAAAGGCAATCCCTGGCGTAATTAAAATTTGCGACAGTTGAAAATTATTTTTTGAATAATTTACTATATAAAAGGCAATCCCTGGCGCACTTAAAATTTGCGACAGTTGAAAATTATTTTTTGAATAATTTACTATAGAAAAGGCAATCCCTGGTGTAATTAAAATTTGCGACAGTAAAAAATTATTTTTTGAATAATTTACTATAGAAAAGGCAATCCCTGGCGCAATTAAAATTTGCGACAGTAGAAAATTATTTTTTGCAAAATTTACTGTAGAAAAGGCAATCCCTGGCGGATTTGAAATTTGCGACAGTAAAAAATTATTTTTTGAATAATTTACTATAGAAAAGGCAATCCCTGGCGTAATTAAAATTTGCGACAGCACAAAATTATTTTTGAATAATTTACTATAGAAAAGGCAATCCTTGGCGCAATTAAAATTTGCAACATTAGAATATTATTTTTTGAATAATTTGCTATAGAAAAGGCAATCCCTGGCGTAATTAAAATTTGCGACAGTATAAAATTATTTTTTGAATAATTTACTATAGAAAAGGCAATCCCTGGCGTAATTAAAATTTGCGACAGTATAAAATTATTTTTTGAATAATTTACTATAGAAAAGGCAATCCCTGTCGCACTTAAAATTTGCGACAGTAAAAAATTATTTTTTGAATAATTTACTATAGAAAAGGCAATCCCTGGCGTAATTAAAATTTGCGACAGTAAAAAATTATTTTTTGAATAATTTACTATAGAAAAGGCAATCCCTGGCGCAATTACAATTTGCGACAGTAGAAAATTTATTTTTTGAATAATTTACTATAGAAAAGGCAATCCCTGGCGCACTTAAAATTGCGACAGTAAAAAATTATTTTTTGAATAATTTACTATAGAAAAGGCAATCCCTGGCGTAATTAAAATTTGCGACAGTAAAAAATTATTTTTTGAATAATTTACTATAGAAAAGGCAATCCCTGGCGCAATTAAAATTTGCGACAGTAAAAAATTATTTTTTGAATAATTTACTATAGAAAAGGCAATCCCTGGCGCACTTAAAATTTGCGACAGTATAAAATTATTTTTTGAATAATTTACTATAGAAAAGGCAATCCCTGGCGCAATTAAAATTTGCGACAGTAGAAAATTATTTTTTGAATAATTTACTATAGAAAAGGCAATCCCTGGCGGATTTGAAATTTGCGACAGTAAAAAATTATTTTTTGAATAATTTACTATAGAAAAGGCAATCCCTGGCGCAATTAAAATTTGCGACAGTATAAAAATATTTTTTGAATAATTTACTATAGAAAAGGCAATCCCTGGCGTAATTAAAATTTGCGACAGTATAAAATTATTTTTTGAATAATTTACTATAGACAATACAATCCCTGGCGTAATTAAAATTTGCGACAGTTGAAAATTATTTTTTGAATAATTTACTATAGAAAAGGCAATCCCTGGCGTAATTAAAATTTGCGACAGTAAAAAATTATTTTTTGAATAATTTACTATAGAAAAGGCAATCCCTGGCGTAATTAAAATTTGCGACAGTTGAAAATTATTTTTTGAATAATTTACAATAGAAAAGGCAATCCCTGGCGTAATTAAAATTTGCGACAGTATAAAATTATTTTTTGAATAATTTTCTATAGAAAAGGCAATCCCTGGCGCAATTAAAATTTGCGACAGTAAAAAATTATTTTTTGAATAATTTACTATAGAAAAGGCAATCCCTGGCGTAATTAAAATTTGCGACAGCACAAAATTATTTTTTGAATAATTTACTATAGAAAAGGCAATCCTTGGCGCAATTAAAATTTGCAACATTAGAATATTATTTTTTGAATAATTTGCTATAGAAAAGGCAATCCCTGGCGTAATTAAAATTTGCGACAGTATAAAATTATTTTTTGAATAATTTACTATAGAAAAGGCAATCCCTGGCGTAAAATTATTTTTTGAATAATTTACTATAGAAAAGGCAATCCCTGTCGCACTTAAAATTTGCGACAGTAAAAAATTATTTTTTGAATAATTTACTATAGAAAAGGCAATCCCTGGCGTAATTAAAATTTGCGACAGTAAAAAATTATTTTTTGAATAATTTACTATAGAAAAGGCAATCCCTGGCGCAATTACAATTTGCGACAGTAGAAATTTATTTTTGAATAATTTACTATAGAAAAGGCAATCCCTGGCGCACTTAAAAATTGCGACAGTAAAAAATTATTTTTTGAATAATTTACTATAGAAAAGGCAATCCCTGGCGTAATTAAAATTTGCGACAGTAAAAAATTATTTTTTGAATAATTTACTATAGAAAAGGCAATCCCTGGCGCAATTAAATTTGCGACAGTAAAAAATTATTTTTTGAATAATTTACTATAGAAAAGGCAATCCCTGGCGCACTTAAAATTTGCGACAGTATAAAATTATTTTTTGAATAATTTACTATAGAAAAGCAATCCCTGGCGCAATTAAAATTTGCGACAGTAGAAAATTATTTTTTGAATAATTTACTATAGAAAAGGCAATCCCTGGCGGATTTGAAATTTGCGACAGTAAAAAATTATTTTTTGAATAATTTACTATAGAAAAGGCAATCCCTGGCGCAATTAAAATTTGCGACAGTATAAAAATATTTTTTGAATAATTTACTATAGAAAAGGCAATCCTGGCGTAATTAAAATTTGCGACAGTATTAAATTATTTTTTGAATAATTTACTATAGACAATACAATCCCTGGCGTAATTAAAATTTGCGACAGTTGAAAATTATTTTTTGAATAATTTACTATAGAAAAGGCAATCCCTGGCGTAATTAAAATTTGCGACAGTAAAAAATTATTTTTTGAATAATTTACTATAGAAAAGGCAATCCCTGGCGTAATTAAAATTTGCGACAGTTGAAAATTATTTTTGAATAATTTACAATAGAAAAGGCAATCCTGGCGTAATTAAAATTTGCGACAGTATAAAATTATTTTTTGAATAATTTACTATAGAAAAGGCAATCCTGGCGCAATTAAAATTTGCGACAGTAGAAAATTATTTTTTGAATAATTTACTATAGAAAAGGCAATCCCTGGCGCTAATTAAAATTTGCGACAGTAGAAAATTATTTTTTGAATAATTTACTATAGAAAAGGAAATCCTGGCGTAGTTAAAATTTGCGACAGTAGAAAATTATTTTTTGAATAATTTACTATAGAAAAGGCAATCCCTGGCGGATTTGAAATTTTGCGACAGTAAAAAATTATTTTTTGAATAATTTACTATAGAAAAGGCAATCCCTGGCGTATTTAAAATATGCGACAGTAAAAAATTAATTTGTGAGAAATTTAATATAGAAATGCAATCCCTGGGATATTTAAAATTTGCGACAGTAAAAAAATATTTTTTGAATAATTTACTATAGAAAAGGCAATCCCTGGCGTAATTAAAATTTGCGACAGTAAAAAATTATTTTTTGAATAATTTACTATAGAAAAGGCAATCCTGGCGCAATTAAAATTTGCGACAGTAGAAAATTATTTTTTGAATAATTTACTATAGAAAAGGCAATCCCTGGCGTAATTAAAATTTGCGACAGTAAAAAATTATTTTTGAATAATTTACTATAGAAAAGGCAATCCCTGGCGTAATTAAAATTTGCGACAGTAGAAAAGTATTTTTTGAATAATTTACTATAGAAAAGGCAATCCCTGGCGTAATTAAAATTTGCGTCAGTAGAAAATTATTTTTTGAATAATTACTATAGAAAAGGCAATCCCTGGCGTAATTAAGTTTGCGACAGTAGAAAATTATTTTTTGAATAATTTACTGTAGAAAAGGCAATCCTGGCGTAATTAAAATTTGCGACAGTATAAAATTATTTTTTGAATAATTTACTATAGAAAAGGCAATCCTGGCGTAATTAAAATTTGCGACAGTAAAAAAATTATTTTTTGAATAATTTACTACAGAAAAAGGCAATTCTGGCGTAATTAAAATTTGCGACAGTTGAAAATTATTTTTTGAATAATTTACTATAGAAAAGGCAATCCCTGGCGTAATTAAAATTTGCGACAGTAATAAAATTATTTTTTGAATAATTTACTATAGAAAAGGCAATCCCTGGCGCAATTAAAATTTGCGACAGTAGAAAATTATTTTTTGAATAATTTACTATAGAAAAGGCAATCCCTGGCGTAATTAAAATTTGCGACAGTAGAAAATTATTTTTTGAATAATTTACTATAGAAAAGGCAATCCCTGGCGGATTTGAAATTGCGACAGTAAAAAATTATTTTTTGAATAATTTACTATAGAAAAGGCAATCCCTGGCGTAATTAAAATTTGCGATAGTAAAAAATTATTTTTGAATAATTTACTATAGAAAAGGCAATCCCTGGCGCAATTAAAATTGCGACAGTAAAAAATTATTTTTTGAATAATTTACTATAGAAAAGGCAATCCTGGAGTAATTAAAATTTGCGACAGTTGAAAATTATTTTTTGAATAATTTACTATAGAAAAGGCAATCCCTGGCGTAATTAAAATTTGCGACAGTAAAAAATTATTTTTTGAATAATTTACTATAGAAAAGGCAATCCCTGGCGTAATTAAACTTTGCGACAGTAAAAATTATTTTTTGAATAATTTACTATAGAAAAGGCAATCCCTGGCGTAATTAAAATTTGCGACAGTAAAAAATTATTTTTTGAATAATTTACTATAGAAAAGGCAATTCCTGGCGCAAATAAAATTTGCGACAGTTGAAAATATTTTTTGAATAATTTACTATAGAAAAGCAATCCCTGGCGTATTTAAAATTTGCGACAGTTGAAAATTATTTTTTGAATAATTTACTATAGAAAAGGCAATCCCTGGCGTAATTTAAAATTTGCGACAGTAGAAAATTATTTTTTGAAAAATTTACTATAGAAAAGGCAATCCTGGCGTAATTAAAATTTGCGACAGTATAAAATTATTTTTTGAATAATTTACTATAGAAAAGGCAATCCCTGGCGTAATTAAAATTTGCGACAGTAGAAAAGTATTTTTTTGAATAATTTACTATAGAAAAGGCAATCCTGGCGTAATTAAAATTTGCGACAGTAGAAAATTATTTTTTGAATAATTTACTATAGAAAAGGCAATCCTGGCGTAATTAAAGTTTGCGACAGTAGAAAATTATTTTTGAATAATTTACTATAGAAAACGCAATCCCTGGCGTAATTAAAATTTGCGACAGTATAAAATTATTTTTTGAATAATTTACTATAGAAAGGCAATCCCTGGCGGATTTGAAATTTGCGACAGTAAAAAATTATTTTTTGAATAATTTACTATAGAAAAGCAATCCCTGGCGTAATTAAAATTTGCGACAGTAAAAAATTATTTTTTGAATAATTTACTATAGAAAAGGCAATCCCTGGCGGATTTGAAATTTGCAACAGTAAAAAATTATTTTTTGAATAATTTACTATAGAAAAGGCAATCCCTGGGATATTTAAAATTTGCGACAGTAAAAAATTATTTTTTGAATAATTTACTATAGAAAAGGCAATCCCTGGCGTAATTAAAATTTGCGACAGTAGAAAGTTATTTTTTGAATAATTTACTATAGAAAAGGCAATCCTGGCGTAATTAAAATTTGCGACAGTAAAATATATTTTTTGAATAATTTACTATAGAAAAGGCAATCCCTGGCGTAATTAAAATTTGCGACAGTAGAAAATTATTTTTTGAATAATTTGCTATAGAAAAGGCAATCCCTGGCGTAATTAAAATTTGCGACAGTAGAAAATTATTTTTTGAATAATTTACTATAGAAAAGGCAATCCCTGGCGTAATTAAAATTTGCGACAGTAGAAAATTATTTTTGAATAATTTACTATAGAAAAGGCAATCCCTGGCGGATTTGAAATTTGCGACAGTAAAAAATTATTTTTTGAATAATTTACTATAGAAAAGGCAATCCCTGGCGTATTTAAAATTTGCGACAGTAAAAAATTAATTTGTGAGAAATTTACTATAGAAAAGGCAATCCCTGGGATATTTAAAATTTGCGACAGTAAAAAATTATTTTTTGAATAATTTACTATAGAAAAGGCAAACCCTGGCGTAATTAAAATTTGCGACAGTAAAAAATTATTTTTTGAATAATTTACTATAGAAAAGGCAATCCCTGGCGAAATTAAAATTTGCGACAGTAGAAAATTATTTTTTGAATAATTTACTATAGAAAAGGCAATCCCTGGCGTAATTAAAATTTGCGACAGTAGAAAATTATTTTTTGAATAATTTACTATAGAAAAGGCAATCCCTGGCGTAATTAAAATTTGCGACAGTAGAAAATTATTTTTTGAATAATTTACTATAGAAAAGGCAATCCCTGGCGTAATTAAAATTTGCGACAGTATAAAATTATGTTTTGAATAATTTACTATAGAAAAGGCAATCCCTGGCGCAATTAAAATTTGCAACAGTAAAAAATTATTTTTTGCAAAATTTACTATAGAAAAGGCAATACCTGGCGTAATTAAAATTTGCGACAATAAAAAATTATTTTTTGAATAATTTACTATAGAAAAGGCAATCCCTGGCGCACTTAAAATTTGCGATAGTAGAAAATTATTTTTTGAGTAATTTACTATAGAAAAGGCAATCCCTGGCGGACTTAAAATTTGCGACAGTAGAAAATTATTTTTTGATTAATTTACTATAGAAAAGGCAATCCCTGGCGGATTTGAAATTTGCGACAGTAAAAAATTATTTTTTGAATAATTTACTATAGAAAAGGCAATCCCTGGCGTATTTAAAATTTGCGACAGTAAAAAATTAATTTGTGAGAAATTTACTATAGAAAATGCAATCCCTGGGATATTTAAAATTTGCGACAGTAAAAAATTATTTTTTGAATAATTTACTATAGAAAAGGCAATCCCTGGCGTAATTAAAATTTGCGACAGTAAAAAATTATTTTTGAATAATTTACTATAGAAAACGCAATCCCTGGCGCAATTAAAATTTGCGACAGTAGAAAATTATTTTTTGAATAATTTACTATAGAAAAGGCAATCCCTGGCGTAATTAAAATTTGCGACAGTAAAAAATTATTTTTTGAATAATTTACTATAGAAAAGGCAATTCCTGGCGTAATTAAAATTTGCGACAGTAAAAAATTATTTTTTGAATAATTTACTATAGAAAAGGCAATCCCTGGCGTAATTAAAATTTGCGACAGTTGAAAATTATTTTTTGAATAATTTACTATAGAAATGGCAATCCCTGGCGTAATTAAAATTTGCGACAGTATAAAATTATTTTTTGAATAATTTACTATAGAAAAGGCAATCCCTGGCGCAATTAAAATTTGCAACAGTAAAAAATTATTTTTTGCAAAATTTACTGTAGAAAAGGCAATCCCTGGCGGATTTGAAATTTGCGACAGTCGAAAATTATTTTTTGAATAATTTACTATAGAAGAGGCAATCCCTGGCGTAATTAAAATTTGCGACAGTAGAAAATTATTTTTTGCATAATTTACTATAGAAAAGGCAATCCCTGGCGTAATTAAAATTTGCGACAGTAGAAAATTATTTTTTGAATAATTTACTATAGAAAAGGCAATCCCTGGCGGATTTGAAATTTGCGACAGTAACAAATTATTTTTTAAATAATTTACTATAGAAAAGGCAATCCCTGGCGTATTTAAAATTTGCGACATTAAAAAATTAATTTGTGAGAAATTTACTATAGAAAATGCAATCCATGGGATATCTAAAATTTGCGACAGTAAAAAATTATTTTTTGAATATTTTACTATAGAAAAGGCAATCCCTGGCGTAATTAAAATTTGCGACAGTAGAAAATTATTTTTTGAATAATTTACTATAGAAAAGGCAATCCCTGGCGTAATTAATATTTGCGACAGTAAAATATTATTTTTTGAATAATTTACTATAGAAAAGGCAATCCCTGGCGTAATTAAAATTTGCGACAGTAGAAAATTATTTTTTGAATAATTTACTATAGAAAAGGCAATCCCTGGCGTAATTAAAATTTGCGACAGTAGAAAATTATTTTTTGAATAATTACTATAGAAAAGGCAATCCCTGGCGTAATTAAAATTTGCGACAGTAGAAAATCATTTTTGGAATAATTTACTATAGAAAAGGCAATCCCTGGCGTAATTAAAATTTGCGACAGTTGAAAATTATTTTTTGAATAATTTACTATAGAAAAGGCAATCCCTGGCGTAATTAAAATTTGCGACAGTAGAAAATTATTTTTTGAATAATTTACTATAGAAAAGGCAATCCCTGGCGTAATTAAAATTTGCGACAGTAGAAAATTATTTTTTGAATAATTTACTATAGAAAAGGCAATCCCTGGCGTAATTAAAATTTGCGACAGTAGAAAATCATTTTTGGAATAATTTACTATAGAAAAGGCAATCCCTGGCGTAATTAAAATTTGCGACAGTTGAAAATTATTTTTTGAATAATTTACTATAGAAAAGGCAATCCCTGGCGTAATTAAAATTTGCGACAGTAAAAAATTATTTTTTGAATAATTTACTATAGAAAAGGCAATCCCTGGCGTATTTGAAATTTGCGACAGTAGAAAATTATTTTTTGAATAAGTTACTGTAGAAAAGGCAATCCCTGGCGTATTTAAAATTTGCGACAGTAGAAAATTATTTTTTGAATAATTTACTATAGAAAAGGCAATCCCTGGCGTAATTAAAATTTGCGACAGTATAAAATTATTTTTTGAATAATTGACTTTAGAAAAGGCAATCCCTGGCGTATTTAAAATTTGCGACAGTAGAAAATCATTTTTTGAATAATTTAATATAGAAAAGGCAATCCCTGGCGTAATTAAAATTTGCGACAGTATAAAATTATTTTTTGAATAATTTACTATAGAAAAGGCAATCCCTGGCGTAATTAAAATTTGCGACAGTAAAAAATTATGTTTTGAATAATTTACTATAGAAAAGGCAATCCCTGGCGGATTTAAAATTTGCGACAGTAAAAAAATATTTTTTGAATAATTTACTATAGAAAAGGCAATCCCTGGCGTAATTAAAATTTGCGACAGTAGAAAATTATTTTTTGAATAATTTACTATAGAAAAGGCAATCCCTGGCGGATTTAAAATTTGCGACAGTAAAAAATTATTTTTTGAATAATTTACTATAGAAAAGGCAATCCCTGGCGTAATTAAAATTTGCGACAGTATAAAATTATTTTTTGAATAATTTACTATAGAAAAGGCAATCCCTGGCGTAATTAAAATTTGCGACAGTAGAAAATTATTTTTTGAATAATTTACTATAGAAAAGGCAATCCCTGGCGTAATTAAAACTTGCGACAGTAGAAAATTATTTTTTGAATAATTTACTATAGAAAAGGTAATCCCTGGCGTATTTAAAATTTGCGACAGTAAAAAATTTATATTTTGAAAAATTTACTGTAGAAAAGGCAATCCCTGGCGTAATTAAAATTTGCGACAGTAAAAAATTATTTTTTGAATAATTTACTATAGAAAAGGCAATCCCTGGCGTAATTGAAATTTGCGACAGTAAAAAATTATTTTTTGAATAATTTACTATAGAAAAGACAATCCCTGGCGCAATTAAAATTTGCGACAGTAAAAAATTATTTTTTGAATAATTTAGTATAGAAAAGGCAATCCCTGGGATATTTAAAATTTGCGACAGTAAAAAATTATTTTTTGAATAATTTACTAAAGAAAAGGCAATCCCTGGCGTAATTAAAATTTGCGACAGTAAAAAATTATTTTTTGAATAATATACTATAGAAAAGGCAATCCCTGGCGTAATTAAAATTTGCGACAGTTGAAAATTATTTTTTGAATAATTTACTATAGAAAAGGCAATCCCTGGCGCACTTAAAATTTGCGACAGTTGAAAATTATTTTTTGAATAATTTACTATAGAAAAGGCAATCCCTGGCGTAATTAAAATTTGCGACAGTAAAAAATTATTTTTTGAATAATTTACTATAGAAAAGGCAATCCCTGGCGCAATTAAAATTTGCGACAGGAGAAAATTATTTTTTGCAAAATTTACTGTAGAAAAGACAATCCCTGGCGGATTTGAAATTTGCGACAGTAAAAAATTATTTTTTGAATAATTTACTATAGAAAAGGCAATCACTGGCGTAATTAAAATTTGCGACAGTATAAAACTATTTTTTGAATAATTTACTATAGAAAAGGCAATCCCTGGCGCAATTAAAATTTGCAACAGTAGAATATTATTTTTTGAATAATTTACTATAGAAAAGGCAATCCCTGGCGTAATTAAAATTTCCGACATTATGAAATTATTTTTTGAATAATTTACTATAGAAAAGGCAATCCCTGGCGTAATTAAAATTTGCGACAGTATAAAATTATTTTTTGAATAATTTACTATAGAAAAGGCAATCCCTGGCGTAATTAAAATTTGCGACAGTAAAAAATTATTTTTTGAAAAATTTACAATAGAAAAGGCAATCCCTGGCGTAATTAAAATTTGCGACAGTTGAAAATGATTTTTTGAATAATTTACTATAGAAAAGGCAATCCCTGGCGTAATTAAAATTTGCGACAGTATAAAATTATTTTTTGAATAATTTACTATAGAAAAGGCAATCCCTGGCGCAATTAAAATTTGCGACAGTAGAAAATTATTTTTTGAATAATTTACTATAGAAAAGGCAATCCCTGGCGTAATTAAAATTTGCGACAGTAGAAAATTATTTTTTGAATAATTTACTATAGAAAAGGCAATCCCTGGCGAAATTAAAATTTGCGACAGTAGTAAATTATTTTTTGAATAATTTACTATAGAAAAGGCAATCCCTGGCGTATTTAAAATTTGCGACAGTAAAAAATTAATTTGTGAGAAATTTACTATTGAAAATGCAATCCCTGGGATATTTAAAATTTGCGACAGTAAAAAATTATTTTTTGAATAATTTACTATAGAAAAGGCAATCCCTGGCGTAATTAAAATTTGCGACAGTAAAAAATTATTTTTTGAATAATTTACTATAGAAAACGCAATCCCTGGCGCAATTAAAATTTGCGACAGTAGAAAATTATTTTTTGAATAATTTACTATAGAAAAGGCAATCCCTGGCGTAATTAAAATTTGCGACAGT
>CAWVNZ010001310.1:0-66768 GCA_963930735.1 Dioctria linearis
TAAGAAATGTGAAGATTTCTTACTGTGGTGTTTTTTGTTTTTGTATTGTTTTATTTACGAGTAAAAATTTTTAAAACTTTTGGTATTTTTATTTTTGTTTTGAAAAAAATATCTGTTTAATTTAATTTACTTTTCAGGTTAAATTTAAGAAGTGTTATAATAAGTTTATTAAGTAGGATCTTTCAGCCTAAAGATGCTATTGTAATGCTGAGTGTGAGTTTTTGTGTTAATCGTTAATAGTTATGGGTGTTTGGAATTTTTCTCGTGTGCTAGGTGAAAAATTTAAAATACAAGTAATTATTTCATCGGGGGATTTTTTGTTTTGGGTTTGTTTTTGTTAGCGACAATTTTTTTGTTTTGTTAGCGACGATTTTGCGCATATTTGTCGTGTATCGTATACATTATTATTCTAATCGTTGATCTTCATGTTTGTTTTGTGATGATTTTATATCCTCGTCATTGTTTTTGTATTGCGAATGAATCAGTAAAATTTTCGTATACAGTAAATAATGTAAAATTAGTTGATAGGAAATGATAACTTTTGTTGTGTTAAAAATTGAGTTTTAAAGTAAGTCGTACTTGAAAATATCTAGAGCCACATCCAAGTAAATCTATTCTCTGTTTTTTTTTTTATATGGAGAAAATGGATAAAAGTAGGAAAATTTTAACTTTATTGTAGTTTGTTTTGTTGGGTGAGATTATTATTTTGTTGTTGTTAAGCTTTTAAGTGGTCTAATCCTCCCTCGTTTTCAGGTATTAACAAATCATTTTTTTTTATGTATATTGCAGAGAAATAGAAGTGTTAAATTATTTGATGTGAAGATAAAGCAAAAAGTGTGTGAGTCAATGAGTGGCGTATAATTGTGGAATTTCATGTGTGATTTTATATTATAAGAAACTAATAATTTTAAGACGTTTTTTCTATTTTCGTGAGCAATAAAGTTTTCAACACCACATTTTCGTAGTGGCGTTGATCGTAGTCTGGGTATTCGGGGTATAATAATAATGTAAAAACCTATATATACATAAAATATATAATATTGATAATTGGGTAGTATCGTTTACGGCTCTCGTTATCAACATTTAAATTGTATCGGTTGTCATAAGTATTTAATCTTGGGTGGCAGTTAGAAGTGATATTTAAGTGCATAGTGTCGAGATAGTAACAGCAGTGATCAGATAATCTTAGAGATCAGCGAACATAAATGTCATCAGGAAGGAGTAATGTACTGACAAACGAGGAGCTAATTAAATTCAAGGCTTAGAAAAAAGTATTGAAGAGCAGAACGAAAAAATTAAATGAATGTCAAGTAAAGCGTTAAAAGATAAAGAAGCAATTGGAAGAAACGGAAGAGATTGCAGCGGAATTAGAGAAAGGATTTAACAGTTAGTAGATTACTGCCAGAAAAATTTCGCGACCAGGGGAGCATTAGTTGACAATAGAAACAAACAAACAATAGAGACGAAGATCAACGGAGGCGGCCCGATAAAATACAATATGGCCGATGCACATGATAAAATTATGGACATGGTGTCTAAATACGTACCAATGTTCTCTGGGGAAAGATCTGCAAAGTTAGCGAAGGAAGTGCATCGATTTCTGAGTTGTTGTAAAGATCTATACGACCGGCTGGAAACCGCAGAGCAAGGCATCTTTATGAAGTGTGTGAAATATCGACTGACAGACGATGCTTACTATCTGATAAGCTGTGAAGAGCCAAAGGACTTGGAAGCATTACAAAAGTCAATCAAAGCCGCTTATATGCCACGGATATCGTTCAGCGAGCTACGGATAGAGTTGCTAGCATGTCGACAAAGGACAGGAGAAGGGATCCGAGAGTTTGCGGACAAAATGAAGGAACTGTTGGATCAGATTAAAAGTGCTGTTTCTGCAAAGTACCCAGGTAAAGATGAAGGATTACTGGCGGAGTTGGAAGCGGATGCAATAGTCACATTTAAAGCTGGAGTAAGAAATCAGGCTATTCAGATTCAGCTAACAGGACGAAAGTTTGATTCATTAGAAGCCGTGCGTGAAGAAGCGGAATTTTACGAAAAGGATGCGATAAGACTTCAGCGCATGGTACCAAAGAATAAAGATTCTCCACAGGAAGGAGGGAACAGCGACTACTTTAACGGAGATGCACCTGCACCTCACCAAAAACCTTTCTCTTCATTAAAGCCGATTCACAGAGAATCGTACAGAGGATATCCTAGAAAAGCATATGGATACAGACTCAGTCATTGCTTCAAGTGCGGCCAGCAGGGACATTTCGCGAGAGAGTGTCACAAGCACCCTTCTGTGCAGAATGCCAGCAATATGGGCACGAAGCGTCCAATTGCTGAATGCACCATGTCGTCAGAGTCGCAGACATTAAAGAAGGCGTTGTTGGAAGAATCCATTCAGGAGCGGAATGGCTTTACTGCCAATTTTGCCGAACACGGGATCACCATACAGCAAACTGCCTGAAGAAATACTTAGCAGAAAAGGCCAGTGAAAAATTAAATTCCCAGAATAAGTTTATCATCACGGTTCCATCGGATATAGCATTACAAGGTAAGTTAAGGCTTTTAATAGATACTGGATCTCCATGTAGCATAATTAAAGTTAATAGCATAAAGAGGAATACACCCATACAGACATATCGCAAAATTAGAATTGGACGACTGTTCGGATCCGCTAGGAGCTCCATTGGCACTTGCGAGGCAAGGTTGCAGATAGACAACAGCCAGCATGCCTGCAAATTTAACGCCATTAGTGATACGGACTCAATTCTAGCCGACGGTATACTCGGAATGGATTTTCTCGGTAGGAGAGCTATCATCGACTGCATAAATATGAAGCTGTGGATACAAGCCGCCAGCAAAGGCATGGGAGAAAGTGATTCTTGTGAAAATTTCGTAGCTTGTACACAAGTCGGACCCAAAGCTTGGCTAAATAGCAGTCAAGGAAATCCATTTCCGGCCAGGATTGAGAAGAACAAGGTCAACACGACAGAAAACATGGCATCAGGCGTTTATAACCGACAATCCGAATTAAAAAATACGTCACTTAATGTCGACAAAATTTCGCGACATGCAGATAAAAGAGTACCTATATTGGAGCCTATAACCGAGGAATTAAGCGTACGGTTGACCAGACAACACAGGTATAACGTACACAGCGGAAATAGTCGGAAGAATAGACGTGAATTCGGAAGAATTGCTAATGCAGAAGCCGCCTATTTTGTCAAAGACCCAAATTCTTTGCTTGGACAAGCGCAACCACGTAAGTTTTCCAGACGACCTGGATGGGATCATAAGGGTAATTCCAACTTCCATTTGCAACAACGGCGATCTCAGAGGATGCCACGTAGGGGTAAGTTAAGGTTACCAAAATATATTTATCAAACAGATACCTACGGTAGCACTGATTCGTAATAGAACCGAGAGGAAAAATTTTACTTCAAACCCCAATGGTATGTACATGGTAAGTAACGGTTATGACCCAGGATTCGGGGGACTTAACCAAAGAAATTTCCTACAAATTCCCTCTAATTTCAGAAGAAATTTGATGAGCTGAGTTTGATGAGTCTGTGGCGAGAAAGAATATGGAAGGAGGTATAAACGTGACCCTGTATCTATTCCGTTGGACTTGGAACCAATCAGTAAGGTAAATTTATAGATAAAAACGTAAAAAACTGAGAAAATATTACTTGACAAAATTATGAGCAAGATTGAAATAGAAAGATAAAAACAAAAGACTAAAGAAAATAAAGAGAAATATAATGTTAAAAATTGAGATTTATGAAAAAAGAAGAATAAGAAATTTAAGAGAAGTTTTTATAACAAAAATAATTATTAAAGAAAAGAAAAAACATAATATAAAAAAAAGGTGACAAAGTAAAAAAAAAACAGAGAGAAAGTTAAATTGGGGAAAAATATCACATACGTGCAAACAAATTTGTTAGAAATCATTCGAAAAAAAATATATAAGGCAGATTAAATAGGTTAGAAGAATATTCAGGTTTGAAAGTGTAAATGTAAAAAATATGTAATAAATGTTTAAGGTATAAAATTATAGAATAAGGGAAATAAAGAAAAATTAAGAAAATAATTAGACATACTAGTGTTGAAAAAAAAATATATATATATATATACATAAGTATATAATTATATACGTAAATAAGTACAAGATTGATAAATTAATTGCAAGTAGAGAATATCAGCAGAGTAAAACAACCTCAATGCGTAAGCAGAATTGGCGATTCCATCAGTTCCAGAACCACCAATTTGATCATCAGACCAATACTGTGGGTATGAAAATATATAAAATAATATATGTATATAAAAAACAAAAGAAAGTATAAAACTAAACATTAAATGACTGTGAGAAAGGCATTTCGCACTCATCAGCCCCCAGATATACACAACTTTGAAGTGTCTGAGAGTTTAGAAGACGTTTAAGCAACGAAAAACATAGCAAATCAAATGGAAAGCATTTGAACTACCTGCAAGGTCTTACTGTGTGTCAAAGATGAGGCTGAAAATAAGGGTGATATAACCTTCACAAATTTAAGACAGATAGTCGAATAAGTTAAAAAAAAAAGTAAGCTAAAAAAAAAAGTATCCTACGCAGTTTAAAAAAAATACGTTTCAAGACTTTCAATGTAAATAGAGAAAGTGTATGTTTGTTATGTATGGGTGGACTCCCAATATATATAATTGGGAGAACTCCATCATGCATATTGAAATGGTACAAAAATAGAAGTCAAAGATCATCAGAGTGCACAAAGGCATGTGAAGACGTTTGTTAGGGAAATAGACAGTAGATATTTTGGTAAATAGTTAGCTTCTGGAAATCTGTAGCTTGGAAAAATAAATTATAGGTGGTATAAAATAGAAACAATAATTGTGAAGATTAGAGGTAGTATAAGATAGAAATAATAATTGTAAAGCTTAAAATTAGAGGCGATAAAAATGTCACAAGAAATAAATGATAGAATATCTTGTATATATTATGTTTGGTAATAAAAACTGTGATCAGTATTTTGTTATAGGAAGATATGAATGCACTAACAATAGGATGGATGAATTAAGAAACTAAGGTGTTGAAAAAGAAAGAAATGGAAATGTAGTAAATTATATTGATGAAAATGTGTTTAAAAGGAAAAATTTGTATTGTGTGAACTTCAAGGAAGAAAAATGTGAATAATTAAAATAAATAAATAAAATTCGTTACAAGGAATATAAGACATGTATTACATAGAGGCGTTTGTAAAAAAAAAAAGATGAACAGAAATGAAGTGATAATGAATGTATGTAAACAAAAAAAAATTTCATAAAAAAGAATATTTAAAGTATACGTGTATATAGTCTAAAAGAAAGAGTTGTAATTGTAAAAAAAAAAAAGAAAAAAAATTATGTAAAGACAAAAAACAAAATTGTCAGGCAAGCTATAATTTTATTAAGGTATAAATTAAATTAAATTTAATTTAAAAAATTGTAAGTCCAACAGCCTTTGATTGGATACCCTAAATGAACACAGCGGACCTAGTTCCTCTGGGAATAAGTTTTTCCAGAGGGGAGGGATGTTGTGGCCCAGTCTGCTGGTACACGGAAGCAAGAGCATGGCAGGTGTACCGGTAGTAAAGTAGCAAGCAATAGCGGAACACATTACTTCGCACAGTAAGGTATCCGCTTATTGCTAAATAATGTGATGATTGTTTACATTACAGCGGCAGTGACTAAACATGCTACTTCGCATAGAGTACGGTCATTGCCCGTTTTGTTTACAACAGCACAGCTGCTTGCTATCAGTGACATTGGCCAGTAGTTTTCGTCATCGGTTGTAGAATATTACCACATCATAATTACATTATCTTGAGGGTCATGCTCTACTTCCGATTTGCGTGTGCAAGTTTTCGAGGTGCGCAACTGAATGTGGTGTGGTCAGTTCGCTAATAGTAAGATTAAGTTAAAGTTAAGTTAGTGATATCAGTGAATTAAATAAATGTAGTGAATTTGTTGAGAAAGAAGTGTTTGATTACCTAGGGACACGACAAATTATTAGGTTACAAAATGTTAGGCAAATATTATTGGTAATTCAAAACAGTAACGTAAAATTACCTAGAATATATGTACACAAACGATATTTAAATTCTTCTCTAACTCATCGATTTTTCAAAATGTAATTAATACTCTGCTTTGCATTCGATTGCTCTAAGACCTGAGGCAATGATGCATAATTTCTCAAAATTCCTTTCTGAAAAAGCAGTAGGGTATTTCTTTCGCCCACCCATTTTTATAAAATCTGAACACTTTAGAGCTTTCAGAGAAGTTATTTGGCTTAAGGAAAAACATCTTCTAAAAGATTTTGAAAGTGAATGTGAAAAAATTTGAGTGGCATATTTATTTTTTTGACGAGCAGTTTATTTCACATTAGGATTAATATCTGTAATCTTTAAATTAGATTTATCTAAATTTAGAAATTCCTTTACAGGTTCTGAATTGATCGCCGTCCTCTCTAATTCAAAGTAATTATCAAGAAAATGATTTCTCAATAATTTTAGCAGATGTGGGGCATTTTCAAAAAAGAAGATTTTTGATCTTCTAATGAAAAGTAGGGTATTGTCTCTCTAGTGCCAACTTCTCTCCATAGAGCCCAGATTGGTTGATGCCATGTCCGATACAGCGCTGACCACTACGAAGTTTATACTTTTCAAACGCTGCACAATATCTATCGAAATAGAGGCAGTCATTGCAGTGCAAAATCATAATTGAATAAAAAACGCTTTAATATTCTTTCTTGTTGATGTATTGCTTAATTTCTGCGCCACGAATTTAAGATATTAATTGATTCCAGCACCAAGGAATAATATGCCCTTTCGACAGCTTTCAGTTGTCCAATGCAATTTATTATGCTGAAAAAGTTGCACCTTATGTTGATTCCAGCACCAAGGAATACTATGACTTGGGTATGATTTTAGAAAAAAACCAATCTTCACTTCAACTGTGCCTTTTTAATTTTACAAGAATCGAGTTACAATTTTTAATCTAGACTGGTTGGCTTCGCAATTATAAGTGAAGTAGTTAACTCTACGTACATCAGTTCATTGTAGAGAAAAAAAGGTAACATGACTTTTTAACAACTAAAGTAAATACATTTACATTTGCATTGTATACTTGATAATCTAATGAGAAGGAATGCATAATCTGAACACAAGTAAGTTACATTACATTATAGATGTGTGTGATATATTTAAGTATAGACCAAAGAAATAGGTAATAGGTTATACCCCTATTTCTATAATAATCTAGCAATTGGATTAGAGATGTGCTGATTTTCGCCTTAGCAATAATATATGATTTGTTTCCAGTTTTTTATTAGACCTTCAGCATGGCTAGTAATTACTGGGCTTTAAGTCTGTGTCATTACTCTTGTTGTAGCAGTATTCTGTAAGACACATACGACGACACTGTCTGAGCGTCTTCCAAACGTTTGTTGAGTTTGTTGCATTGGCGTTTCGAATCTCGAAGCTGGCGTTGTAAGGAGATTATTTGTAACTCTCCGTCACATTAAAAACTATCCCTGCAATTATATTTTTCATTGAATTTGCATAAGGTAAATGGAAATTGCTGCTTTACTTCATCCTATACCTCCTCCTCCGCTCCTTAGATCGAGTATTATCTACGCAGCTATAGTGACCACTTCTTCCAATCTATGAAGGTACATATTTAGATTTTCATTTTATTATTAATCAAGCAGAAAATTTGTAAAACCATAATAACCTTTCAGTTCTTATATAGAAAATCTTAATATATGTAAATATAAACTATGAGTAGTAGGTAGATAAAGTAAACCTATATGTCCAGATTTAATGTATTGCGATACCAAACGCTTTTTTCAATAAACTTTTCGGCAACACAAATTGATACGAGATAGCAAACCAAATATGGTTTTAATATCTATAATATTATTTTATGCAAAAATTGATTGATGCGAAATGTAGTGTCTCACTTATACATATATTGAATATAGAAGGAAATTTCCGGCTCGCTAATCCAAAGTAAGCGCTATGCGGTGCTTAACAAAAGTAGTACCTATAGTTAATCGGTCGGAGGGACCGAATGCCAATACTGAAAGTTTGAAAATTATATTTACCTTAGGAAGCTTAGCTAACTCTTTTATCAGTTTCCGCTGCCTCGGCTTCTCATGCCTTTCTTCACTTTTTAATTACAGATATCTGAGTATATATTCTGGACAATTTTTGTTTACCACAGTGTCTTCTATTAAACTTCCAGTTACTTTCTGTAAAATAATCAGAGCAAATCCGAGCAGTTCGCACATTAATTTTAGGTTTTTTGTTCACAAGCACTACTAAATCTAATATGCGGAAACAAAAATGTCTTTCTAATAGTTGTTGTGACTCAGGTGCCCAATGCCCCGAATCACAACCATAAGGTCAATACAACAGGTCCTATACAATATATTGATACACCACAAAAAAAAACCCTGAAAATGAAATATTATTTCATTTTAAAATCTCAATCAAAATTTAAAATGCATTTAAAAATGTATTCCCATGGTATAACAAAATGCAATTTAGAATAAATTGCATTTTGTTATCAGACACACATTCCACTCACACAATATGCATACATACCTACATACAGTGTCTTCCTCCTTTTTTCCGTATGTACACTGTACATACATACGGTACTAAATTCTTTAAATCTAATTGTATGTACAAACTTACATACAATTATTACAAATTATTCACGCCCTCTTAAAATTACTATTTCAAGACGGGCGCGCAACTATATATCCGATATCATTTTCTTCTGAATGCATATGCATGCCTACCAAAACTTTTCGCATTTTCTCACGTACGTTTTTTCAACGTCGCGAGAAAGCAATAAGATAATAAAAAAGCTTTAAGGTAATCCTGTGTACCTTGGCCATCAGCCGAGCGAATTAGTCAAACAATCGGCAGTGGTTAGAATTAGAGATATAGTGGAACGCTATTTTATTGTTAAACGAAAAATTGAAGATAAATTTGGAATTGTGAAAAATAGATCTAATTAAGGAGAGTTCATATCATATCTGAGAAATAAGAATAATAAAGAATAGTCGAAACATAAATCAAGTAAACAAATAAATTGGAAGATAACTTTAGAATAGTTGAAAATAAATTGAACTAAACAGTGAAATTTTGGGCTTTGTTTTTCTTTCTCCCAAGCGCTTGGAGCACGGAATGCGCGGCTATAACATAATTTGCTGTTCCTGATAGTTATTGCAACCAAAATCAGTACACTTAACTATTTTGACTTTATAATTATGTAGCTTTTATTTGAAATAATAAATTTGTAAGCTTTTGAAAACACTCTTACAACAATTTTCTCTGCTGTCAAATGCTGCATGATGCGGAGCTATTTTCAAAATGGCGATTCATGGATCTGGGACAGTCATACGTTGATACTTTTTATACCGTGGCTTGAAGCAAAGCTGACGTTTTTCGTGAAAGTATTTAAAAAATTTCACTTTGGGTCGTTCCGGTGTTAACACTCACTTATTTTAATTATGTTATTTGTTTCTCTTACGAGGTTTTACGTTTTGAATATGCTCAACTTCAACAATTGATTTCTCAAGAAATTATTTAATTTAATTTTTTTCCATCAAGTCTAGCCTTCATTTTTATACCCTAGATGAAATATAAAGGGTATACTAAGTTTGCCATTCCGTTTGTTACGGATAGAAATAAGCTACTAGAGCAAAATCGATGGAACATCCACGCATAATATTGATATATCATTTTTGCATGTCCGTCTGTCCGTTCGTCTGTTCGTCTGTCCGTATGTCTGTCTGTGCGGAAATTACGAATTTATGGAATTCAGGAATCAAAAAAATAAAAAAGTAATTTACAAAAAGAAAAAGAAAAGATAGAAAACACAATTTTACTTTATACTATTAAACCAATTTGTATTACCAAGTAAAAGATATAAAAATAAACCGTCACGATCAAGACAAGAACTCAACTCTAACTAATTACTACAATAATTTAGACTTTTGTCTTTTCTTAACAGAAAATAGCTAAAGTTGCAACAAATATTCTTATCGCAACTTTCCCATGAGCTCCTTTTTAAAACATTCCTTCTTTATGCATTTTCCCAGATGGTTCAAGTAACGTCACGTTAGTCACGTATACGTAACCCGTACGATAGCTCGAGAGCTCGTGCACTTACAGAGCTGACATTTTGCACATTTAAAAAAAAAAAGGACAATTAAGTTCGAAATGAGACAAATCGAGTAACTCCTTCGTTATGCCTAATTCCATCAAATGCAGAGGCTCTGAAACTATAAACACATCTATCATATTCACATACTGCGACATGACACTTACTTCAGCATCTCCTATGAGCTTTGATATAGGAACACATTTTCCATGTAATTGATATCGAAAATGAATTCTCACTGAAATTACTTATTTTCCATATTCTTATATAAGGATTGAATGGAGATTGATTTTTTATATGAGACTTGATGTATGAACATATTTCCCAAGAGCAGTACTCCCATATATAAATACCCACTACTGATATAGGAATGTTACATAGGATTATAATTCTCTGAAATTATAGTCCTATATACTCACGTATTCAAGTATTACATTCTTTATATGGGACTTATACTCCTTAGACTTATATAAAACAACAAATGTAGATATAACACCCTAGTTATTTCTTTAAGAACTACAAGATCTATGTGAGAGCTTAAATGTTGATCGAGATTTATGTAAGAGCCATATAGGAAAAATTCCAAATTTCCAGCACTTGAAATCTCAACAATGAATTTTGTACATGGTGTTTTAATACCAGTAGTAAAAAATTTAGAAAATGGACTAAATCAGGCAACCTCTTCTTGTTGCAATATAAAAATGTAGGATTTTTAGGTATACTGTGAAAACGATCAGTCCTGGGCCCGGATTCTGTAACACTGAGAATTTGGGAGATGAGAATTTCGTTTTCTTAGAATTCCTAATTCCCTAATTCTGCATTCCCAATTCACTATCATGGTTGGAAAAACGTAAGAAATGTGAAAAAGTGCGAATCGCCTGGCACGATTAAGGGTATCACTGTTTATTGCAGAGGGGTGGGCAAATACTTTTAAGCGCGGGCCAAAATGAAATTTTCAAAATGTCTCCCGGGCCGAAGGACTATACCGCGTACGGCACACGCGAATGTTTTGGGTGGAGTTTCCCTGTCCAAGAAATTTTTTTGACAAAAACACTATAAGTATCATTTTCAAGCATTTGCACAGAAAATTTGACAGTTAATAAAAGATAATAGTAATAATAAATTGTCTTACATAGGTGTATATGCGAACAATTTGTGCCCAGTAAAATATGTCACGTAATTTTTAAAGAAATATGATCCATTATATTAGATTAATGGTCATTAAATAAATCAGTTAATGAAAGAGTTTATTTTGATGTTTATTTATATCTTAACGATACAAATTGTTTTATTTTGATCATAGTTATTACATTTTTATATTTATATTACATTTTGTAAATATAATAGTAAATACAATTATAAAAAGAAAAGACAGACATCAAACGTTAAAATAGAATAGTTTTAGTTAATGCGAAACGTGAAATCTCGAATGTTCATTTGATATTATTTCTTCAAAATTTGGATCCAAATTACTTGTAGCAATCCTTAATACCGAGTGTAGATTTTCGTCAGTAATTTGTGATCGATATTTATTTGTCGTGGAAATCATTAACGAAAAAGGTCTTTCACAAATATATGTTGAACCAAATAAAACTAGGTATTTTTGAACATAGTTCAAAAAATGTTTGAAATGTTCTGTATTCAAAGCACCATAGAAAACACTCAACTCGTTTGAGTGAAAATTTTCTTTTAGTAAATTATTTGACTGTTAGTCAATTAGTTCTAGTTGAATTTCAACAGGAGCTTCTTGCACGTCAAAATTGAAAGGTTGACTAGTGAATAATGAATAATAAAGGATTTTCAATAGCTTTGAAATCTTGAAATCTTGTTTGGAATTCAGAATGCCGGTCTTGTATTATTGCACTATATTTAAGGAAATCGGTATTTTTCAATGATTCTCGTCGTGTTTGTAATGAAGGGAAATGATTTAGTAATTTCTTATTAACGTTTTCGGCAAATAAATTGAGTTTTATCATAAATGCTTTGACGTTTGAGTGCATTCTGAAAGCGAATTGGTTTTTCCCTTATATATTTATATTTAGTTCATTCAAATATTTTACAATATCTACTGAAAACGAGAAATCGTTTACCCATGCCTCATTTTGCAATTCAGGAAAATCATGTAGTTTTTCTTTTACCGACAAGGAGGAAAGGATACTATTTCATCAAGTAAATATTGAAACCTGTCCAAAACTTTACCGATGCTAAGCCATCGAACTTCAGTGTAATAAGGAATTTCTTAAAAGTCACTTTCAATTTCTTTCAATAATTCAACAAACTGTCGATGATTTAAAGCACGTCCCCGGATAAAATTCACAACTTTTGTCACAACAGTAACGACGTGATTTAAGCTCAAGACTTTTCTACATAACACTTCTTGATGAATAATGCAGTGTAAAAATAATATATCCTGTTCTGGCTGCAACTCTTTTACTTTGTCGCTGATTCGTTTTAGTAAACACACATTTTTCCCTGTTAAACTAGGACAGCCATCCGTAGTGATGCTTACTATTTTGTTCCAAGTTAAATTTACTTTAACTAAACACTCTTCAACAGCGATAAAGAAGTCTTCACGGGTAGTTGTATCTTTCATTGGATGTACACTAAGAAGTTCCTCGCTAATTTCACATTTGTTGTTAATACGTCGGATAAATATTAATAATTGACTTGTGTCAGTAATATCGCAGGACTCATCTAAAGCCAGAGAACAATATGTAAAATCAGCACTTTTTGTTCTTAGCTGGTCAATTAAATTTTCGCAAAATATTTTCGATCCGTCGTACTATTGTTCTTCTCGAAAGGCTTACATTTTCAAAAATATGTTTCTTTTCAGGACAACATATTTCCGACAGTTGTATCATGCATTGTTTAACAAATTCTGCTTCAGTAAAAGGTTTGCAGAACTTAGCAATTTTGTGTGCAACTTTGTTTGGTAAAAATATTTTGTTGCTTATTCAAGTTTTTTGTCATGTTTTCTGCTACACTTTGAAGTTTTTTAAAGAAAGTGATGCATATTTTGGATGTTTTGATTTAAAATGCCTGTTTAAATTGTATTCCTTGAAAACAGCAATTGTTTCCTGGCAAACTAAACAAATTGCTTTCCTATCAATGTTTGTAAAAAGGTATTTTACCGTCCATGCTTCATTGAAATTTCTGCATTCCAAATCAACTTTTCTTTTTTTTAGATTGATTCATTTTACAAAGGCCTACAAATAAATAATTTAATTATTACAATAAAATAAATCCAATGTTTTAAAATTTTACCTACAAAAAGTCCACTTTTTCAATTTATTATTATATTTGCAAAATAACAAACATTAGTCTCAAAAGAAATGACGAGTATGCGACTAGTGCTAAATCAAAATAAACAGTACGCGTGCTACGATTTGTCATCCCTCGAAGAATGAGAGGAGTACACGTTCAATTCTATGTAGTAAGCCGACCATCCGCTTTATGAGAGTATGTATGTTGCATTAAAGTATTCAAATTATAATACTCTCTATCCCAGTGTGCCAAATTCGGAATTTTTCTAAGAATTTTTAAAGAAAAATTAAAAAAATTCCGAGAAAATTTCGGATTCTTAAACTTGTTCCGAACGAATTTTTTGTGAGCAGATGTAAATTTTTACAAAAACTCCGAAAGTGCCGAATATTTCCCCTCAAATCTACGTGAATAGAGTATGTATATTATGAGTTCTATAGGAAATTCCAAGATTTTGTAAAGAAAATTGTCAACCTTCTCATCTGAATTCCGATTGAAGTCCTCAGGAATTCATACCAAATTCTCAGAAATATTCCTTAAGAGTTCTAAAGGAAATTCCCAGATTTTCTAAAGAAAATTGTCAACTTGCTCATCTGAATTTCGATTGAAATCCTAAGGAATTCAAATTACCAAATTTTAAGAAATAAAGCGCTCGGAACAGGTAAAAACTAGAAAACCAAAAATGTTTTGGAATAAACGCATTATTATTTTCAAATACAATACAATACAAAAAATCTCAATTGAAAGACCCCGGCCAAGGCCACGTCCACAGTGGTACATAGATCGGCAGTAGTTACTTAATTATAAGCACGTATAGATTAGTAAAATAACAAAAAAGAAGGTAATTAGCAAACACTTAACTAAACACTAAACACTTTATAAATTTACTACATTATTTATATGTACACTACGCACACAAATACTGTTGATTTCAACAAAATCGCATATAAGAGATTAAAAAATTGCATGCAGGATTTTTCAACGGGCCGGATAAAGTAAGCAAAAGGGTCGGATCCGGCCCGCGGGTGGAGGGTTGGATTTCATATTTGAGGTACATCTGTCTATTACCTTCCAGTGTCGAAATAAATTGAAATTTCTTTTTTGTAAGTGTAGTTTTTGAGTGATGTAGGAGGGTAGGTTCTCTCGAGTTTTTCCGCGATAACGAGAGAATGGAGATAAGAAGGAGAATGTATGTGGTATAAAAAAAATCGGAGCTCAGAGCGAACAAGATAGGTGGAGGAAAAAGGGCAGGGAGAGTGCGGGGTAGAATGGGGAGCTGATTAACGGAAATTTAAAACAAAAATAAAGACAATATCAGGAGCTACAATAATTCGCAGGGGTAAGATCTGTAAGTCCAATAAAAAATAACTAAAAATTCACTTTGGTAATTAGGTATGCATGGGTATTATAGGCCATATTTTATTTCGATTAACGGTAATTTGCACTTTTGAGGGGCCTCGGCGGTAATTTATGTTGTCGTTATATTCACGGGAGCCTAACTCTGTGTGGGAGGGTTGTTGGTTGTTGGCTTTAAGGAGCAGCTATATTTCTTTTCAGTGAATGTATGAATTATTCTCAATGTTCAATAAAAAGCTTGTTTCTTAAAGATTTGCTTTGATTTTCGTCGGCTGTTGGCATTATTTTATCTGTTAAGATGTGTCTAAAGTTAGTAAAAATTACTGTCTTATATATATTTGTCGAATGAACACTTTATGTTCAGTGTATTCTGTTTACTTCAGGGAGATGAGGTAGTGAATCTATTTTATACAGTGTATGTAAATATAACGATATTAAGGCATGTTTCTGCAGTAGAGAAAACGTGGTAGAGCTCCACCAAAATTGATACGTATTACTTATTCTTATGGACATTGGTATTGGACGTTGATATTATACATATATGCTATAGAGCTTGAACTACTATCCACACAGGAAAATTGTCTTCCAGTACTTTTAAGCTTAGTGTCTTACCTTCCCAAAAGCAACAATTTCTATATATCTTATTTAACAAAATAATAAAATGGTTTTGATCAAAAGACAACTTTACAATTTACGCTAACTAAATCTCATCCGATTAAGAATTGCATGTGTGTACGTATAGTCTGAATCTGCAGCTTCATTTGAAGTCATCGCATCACGGCACATTTGCATATGCAATTATTACTCAGATGAGAGTTTTTGTTTGGGGAATCGTAGTCAAATAATTAAGATAATTTAATTTTGTTAAGAAGCGTATAAAAATGTTATTACGGTTGGGAAGATAAGAAAGCAAGCTTAAGATTATCAGAAGACCATTTCATTGTATGAATAGTAGTTTAGGGCGCAGGATCTATTAAATTAAACTTTTCCCAGTTTTCCATAAGAGCACCAGAAATATTTTAGAATGTTAGGACTAAGTTAGGGATCTCATGTAGTAGTGAGGGGTCTGTTTCATGACAATATATAAAAAGGGAAAAAAAAGAGAGAAGGAAACATAAAGAAAATAAGATACAAGAAATAACTACCTAAAATTACAGCTAAAAACTAAATAAAAAATAAAATAAAAAAAAAGTAAAATAAATCACTACTTAACTTGCTACATATGCTATGTATAATGTAACCTCAATATATTTGACTCCTAGATATTTAGTTACGTCTGCTTGAAGACATTATTTCAACAATTTTTTCTTTGGTGATATCAAAAGAACCCGACACAATCGATATATGAACGCTGGGTGGTAAGGACTTGTAAAGTTTCATGGCATGACTGAAAACAGGCGTTTAGTAATCAAATATTCAGATCTGAGCGGAATGCAAGTGACTGTTCTAGTAGATTTCGCAAATTGAAGGATACTATATAGGAAGATTGAACTACGGTAATTGATCATTTTAACTAAAAGGATTACCGATCGAAAATTCAAGAATGTTGAAAGAAAGGAAATAAGTGGCATAAGCTGACACATGATTATATCTTCTGAGTTGATATATATGTGGCATTTAGCCTTAATCTCCCTAACAGTTTTAATGACACCTTACATCAACCATGATATTTTCCATCAACACGATGATATGCACATCAGATCAGAAATTCAAACTCTCTCTTGTGCTGACGAACGACGAGGATAGACGTGCCGCGTGCGTTATAGTTTGAAAACCATATCTACTCTAAATATAATAAGTTCAACATTAAAGTGAATTGTCGAATTTGTTATTGAATAATAAATTTTGAAACTTAATAACTGTTTGTGTCCCAACCACGCCATTCTCTACTAAAATTTCCTATGTATGTATATCTAATAATGCGATCACAAAAATGCGATCATTAAAATTAAGGCAATCAAGCTTACCAAATACTTCACAACCATACATTATAACAGGGATAAGCGGAGAACGATCAAGGAACATGCGCGTGGAAAGTGAGGTAAAACAGCTCCAAGTTCACAAAGAGCGAAGGCCACGGTATACTTGACGTGTTATTGATGTGATATGATCACCCCAAGTGAGCGTATTATTGATAATTACACCCAAATTACGGGCGGACTCTACCCAAGGTATGACAGTGTCATTAAGCATAACGGCACTATATAAGTAGAAGTATCAAGTTTATTTCGATATACAGGTAAGCAACACGATTTTCCAGGATTCAGCATTAAATCAATTTCGATCGTCCATCGATATATTGAATTTAGGTCTTCATTGATACAACTAATTCCATCAGCGAGGGTCGCCATAAGAAAAGTTGAACATCATCAGCGTAGAGATGCATTTCACTGTGTGCAAGAGAGTCAACCAAGAACCAAGCCTTGCGGAACAACAGAATTAAATCTAAAAAAGATAATGTAATTATCATTTGAAAATACTGTTTGAGATGGCCCTATTAGATAACTAAATATGAGCTTCGTTGAGCTTACGGAAAAATTAATTTTAGTAATGAGTTTTCTACACAGGATTGTCTGATCTACACCATCCAGGAGCACTAGTATTATTAATTTATCCAAATCTATTGCTTCTCTAATTACATTGACTACCTTCAGTAAGGCAGTGGTGCAACTATGCTTGCGACGAAAATCAGATTGGAAGTCATGAACGAGTCTATTGATGCATAGATAATGAGAAATATGCAAAAACTGTAATTTTTCAAAGACCTTAGGAACAGTAAAATGCTGATGTGGCGGAAATTACGTCCAGGCTTTTTAGGCACAGGTATTACTTTCGAGTTACAGTTACAGTTTTGCGGTAATGTTGAGATGGTGAAACAGGTGTTAAAAATGTGAGCAAGTGGCAAAATCAAATAAGGTCCAACAATTTTAGCAAACCTTGTATTAATCCCGTCCATACCTAAAGAATTACACTTAATACTACACAAAGTCATATAAACTTCTTCCATAGAAATTCTGATGAAATGGAAGAGAGATAAGGTACTTGTAGATTGTATTGAATTAAGAAAATCACTGCCATTAGCAGGGTTAGAGCTATGAGACAAAAATTCGAGATTTAGCACATAAGGATCCAAAGTGAAGCCGGAATTAACAGCAGTAATAACGCCCGTCGTTTTGAGATTTCTCCAGGGCACCTAGGTGGGAGCACAGTTTTGAGATATATTGAAAAATTTGGTTCTTTTGCTTCCCGAATTGGATGAGTAGTACGGTTTCTAAGCATCCTATATTCTTCTTTAAAACTGGCAGTTTTATATTGCTTCCACCTTTCGTATGCAATATTACGAGCAGATATCAGACCTTGAAGGTGTCTATTAACGCACGGGTAACTCTGATTAGGTAACCTTTTGCGAATGAAAGAAACGTATTTATCATCAAAACATTATGTAGGAACTCTACATGTACTTGGTCATCAGCATAAATTATACCGAGTTCCGATCTATGGACTGCACATAGTATTAATGAGACTGTAGTAGAGGATTGTGTTGGGTTGATGTTCCGAAAGTATGCTAAAATTGTAAATAATCATAATTAAATCATGATCAGAGAATCCGGTAAAGATATTTGACTGAAAAATAAGGAGTTAGAAGTACCAGCTTTTAAAAAATATCTAATAGAGACGAAGAATGGTTAGAGAAATGCTCATAATTCACTAGGTGGATATCTAAGGCTTCGATCATGTGCTGAAAATTGGTGAGGTAGCAGGGATTAAGGAAATTGAGAATGAGGTCTCCACTGATAAGTATATGCTCATACTTTGGCACAAGATCAACAAGTTCGTTTAGCAACAATTGAACTGCCCGGTAACTTGGTGGCTTGTAAACACAACAATCAAATACCTACCGCTAGTTAAAAAGATTACACAAAATATGTAATGCTCTACAATCTCATTAGTGCTGGCCAATAAAAAACTACATCGAAAGTTTTGTTTAAAGTAGATGGCCACACCTCCTCCTCTGCGATTAAGGTGGTCTTTATAGCCAGGGATGTAGACTACATTGTCATGAATATCAGGTTTTAGCCAGGTTTCCGATTCACAAATTACATTCAAAGTTAAATTAGAGAAAATGTTGCCCAGTTCGTCAATTTTAGGAACTAGCCTTCCAGCATTAAAATGACAAATTAATTTTTAGACCAAATCTCTGTTTACATAGAACCCCAAGAAGTGCCTGAGTATTGACCATCCAAGTCATGTAGCTAAGATAACCCATATTCCAGCAGGATCGTGTCGAACACTTTAAGCATCAGTAACATAGAAGTATATGATTTTTTCCTAGAATAAACTTATTAGGCAAGTAGCAGAGTGAGGATAATTAACCTTAGTACAAAAAACATTGAGGGTTATATAAAAATTCATTTGAACTCCAATAGCAGAATAAAAATAAACGTAAAAGCATTAGGAAACAAACTTGTAAAAATTATAATCCTGCAAAAAACGAAAACGAAAGAATATGTAGCAGTAAAGTAGAGATTAAGCTTATAAACTAAGAAATATTCGTCTAAACTAAAAATAAGTAAAAAGTAAGGAAAAAATAATAGAGAATAGAAGAATTTTAAGAACTTTTATTTTAAACGATTCTAAATGATATCATAAATACAACACGAAAAAACAAACGCCTCGTCTGAAGTTTGAAGCTGGAACCTCCCACTTTCCGGGCGACTGCTCTTACCGCTTAACTAGAGATAGATGATTTTTCCTCTTATATATCTAAATTTTTAACTAACCTATTAAGCCACGATTGCTTTCAGCTGGCATTAATCAGTAACGATGAAAGCGCACAATTAAATTGTATATTCAATTTTTTATTTATTTTTCTCGGACGGCGATTATGATTTGGTTTTAAATCGTTGAAAATGAAAGTTCTTAAAATTCTCCTATTCTCCATCTTTGACCGATTCTGACTAGTGTGTGTTCGATTCCCGTCCGGAAAAAATAAATAAAAATTTAATTAATTTACAATTTATTTATATTCTTTCATCGTTACTGGTTAATGCCAGCTGAGAGCAACCGTGCCTCAATAGACTAGTTAAAAACTAGGAAATCATCTGTTTCATTAGCTCGGTGGTAAGAGCAGTCCTTCGGAAAGCTGAAGATGATCCCGGCTTCAAACCCCGGACTAGGCTGTTGCCTTTTCCCTCTTGTATTTATGATTTGATTTACAATCGTTAAAAATAAAAGTTCTTAAAATTCTTCTATTCTCCATCTTTGACCGATTCCAAGAAGTGTGGGTTCGATCGATTCCCGTCCAGGAAAAATAAATGAAATATAAATACTTAATTGAAAAAATGGAAGATTAATTGCAGTAATAAAGAGAAATGAAGTTCATTTATAGTAGCTAGATGTAAGAATACTAAGGATATTATACAGCATATATAATTATCGCATGCCGACCAGTTTCTCCAAGTCATTAAGGCACAAAATCATGACAGCACTTTCATCATTAGTCTCACGCACAAAAACACCTCCAGAAGAAAATACAACAAACAGGTGACCTTACTTCTGCAACATTAATGCCTTCCTCTTAATTCTGTAGTTACAAGCCGTTAAGCTTTCGTTTATGAAAATTGAGCTGTTGGCACTCGTGGCATGACCTATTCAAGTGTCGTGTAGCGTAAGAGTTTTTATGTTAGAGAGTACAGCAATTTTATCGCTAATATAATGAAACATAATGAGAACAGGGGGCCCGACCACTTACGAAAAAATTGTTTTGGTGTAATTACCATATCAAATTTTAGAGATGTATACAGTCAGGAAAACATTTCAGCAAGATTATCGTTTTCAATGAAGGGGACTCCAGTTAGAATGGCATCATTGATTAGACAAGGCGCTCAGAGTTATCAATTCGCCGCTCGATCTGCTCGTACCGCTCCACATTGACCTGCAGTCTAGAAATATTTTCCTCCATAGCATCAACAGTTCATTAACAGTTTTAAAAATTCTAGTCTCCAAATCAGCCAGCAGGGAGCCTGTTCTTGAATAACGAATGGCTTTTACGAATTCGGTAAATATCGAATCGAATACGTTGTACGTATTCCAGAGGTTCATCGTTATCAAGTCGAAGTGGTGAAGAAGTTTTTCAACATAACGAGTATGGTAAAACTAATTCTGTCAATTTACAAAATAAATACAGTCAGCTGTGTCACTCAGTTAAAATAATACTTTTGTTGTGCTTATTATTTTTGTATAAAATATAATTAGTATATTATTGCGTTTAAAACATGGCTAGCTTTAGTGAATTATCATTATTGTGTGCCTCTGTAATTGTGGATATGGAATACGATTTACATCGAATTCGTCAGCCAATTGATTGTTTTGAACTCTCCGACCATAAATTTATGAAACTTTTTCGACTAAAGAAAAATATGGTTGATAACTTTATCAATAAATTGAATCCGTATATGGTTGGTGCATAACGCTCATCAGCTATAGATATTTAAGAAAAGGTAATAACTTTTGGAGCTTTGAATAACGTATAACGTTTACTTTGACTCTTGTTAGGCTCTATGTGCCCTTCGGTTTTTGCTACTGGGAGCTATCAACAACTTGTTGGAGATAGTCAAGACATTTCAATGATCCAATTCTGGGTTAGTAGATTAATAAAAGAAGTCATTAATGCTGTTCATGAGAGCAATCTTTTCAAACAACAGATTAAGTTCCCAACAATAGTAGAAGCATTAAACTTCACCAGAAAGAGGTCAGATATTCTAACTTTTTAAATAGTTATACATATTTATAGAAACACTTCTAGATTTTATGATGTTCATGGGTTTCCGGGGGTAATAGGAGGTAAGGATTGCACTCATGTCGCTATTGTACCACCGCTAAAAGAAGACCCATGATTTCCAGAGAATATTTATGTCAACAGAAAGGGATATCATTCTATAAACGTTCAACTGGTAGTTTTATTTATATTTATATAAAAGTGCTTAATATTTTTGGCTTAATAAGATATGTGATTCTAATATAGAAATTATCAGCGTCAATTCAAAATATCCTGGATGTAGGTACACATGACAGCTTTATTTGGAGGTACAAGTTCTTAAGAGAACTTCTCCTAAGCAGTACTTTCTATTGGGTAGTAAATTACAATGTGTTCCCCAAATGATTTAAACAAATACATTTTCTATTCAGGTGATTCAGGATATGCCTTGAGGCCATGGTTACTGACACCTGACCTAAATTCAATACCAGGTAGCGCCGAGAGTAATTATAATGCTGGACAAATGGCAGTACAAGGTACAATTGAACAAGTAAACGTAGTTTTAAAGATGTGATTTCGATGCCTTTAAAATCATCGTGTTCCTCATTACTGCCCAAATGTAGGATCGAAAATAAATTAACACGTGCTGTGTACTTCACAATATATGCATGTCAAATAATATAGAAGAGCTGTATCCTGAAGATGGTGATGACCCCTAGGAAGGAATGTTCCCGAATTAAACGCTAGAAGAAGATGAAATAAACAGAGCGACTTCTTCTAATAATGCTTTACTTGCAGCGGGGAAACGACTTCGTTCGCAAATAATTAGGCATTATTTTCAATAATTACATTCTTTAAATAAAGATATACATATTTATTATAATAAAGTTTTCTCCATATTGTTTTATATATTTATATATATTATTTTACATATATGGCATTAGCCATTAGGAACATTTTAGCTGGTGGCTGATATGCTTACATTATATGCTCTAACTATACAAACGACATGGCTATTTTTGTGAGTGCCTGTGCAATTTCCTCCCTAGCTAGCACGTCCTTTTCCATTATCGCAAGTTTTTTTTCCCTGTAATTCCAATTTCTTTTCCTGAATTTCCATTTTTTTTATAGTAGTCCTTTTTCACTTTAGTTTTTTCAGCAGCAGCACTATAATCTCCTGCGTCGTCACAACAGAACGACGTTTAGGATATCGTTGGGCTGTAAAATTTATATATATATATATATATATATATATATATATAACCAAATTCCCTTGCACAAACATTTTAATGTCAAAATAATTACCATTTTTTCCCCTCCTTCCATGTAAAGACTTCCTTTACCTTATTTTCATTTTTCTGACAAGCAATACTCTCGGGGATCAGTGGCCTCAATGACTATTGTAGAGGACTCGGAGTAGGAAGTTGTTGACAGCGAATCCTCATTATTAAACACTGGAGAAGTGTTCTCACTTATGTCCTGTTTGATTATATATATTTGAATAAGAACTCTTAAAATTATACATATACTTTCTCACCATTACAATTTCAGTCTCGAGAACATCCTCATGGCCTGAAACTTTGTTCGGATTAATCAACTCCTGCACTTTTAATTCCTCGCTGATAAGAACAATTTTGCAGGAGGATCTCCATCAGTGCCATGCAAAAGTTTTTTTGCCGCTGCCGATTTGCTTTTTACGATACATTTTAAATCTTACCAACTCTGGAAATTTAATATAATAATAATAATAATTTATTGCTAGTAAATGTACACAAGAATAATAATAATATAATATAATAATAATAATATAATATCAATAACAAAAAATTAATGAATTTATAACATACCTTTCTCCAACTTTTCCAATCTTTTTTGCTCCAGGTATTGAATTTAATATTTCTGCGAGCTTTTGCCACAACTCCGTGGCATTTTTCGAAGTGAAGGAGTTATCAAATTTCCCCCCTTTCAGCTTGTGGTTGTGCTCCAAAAATTCAATAATTCTTTTTGCGCCCACGACATTTTTCCACATCTTCTGTCCATCAGCTGGCTCACCCTTCGCTTAGAATAACGAATGCGGATTTCAAGTGCTGCGTTCCTTTTCTCGTTCAGAATGAATTCTTTCAATCCATGTCGTTCTTTGTCTCGGGCCGAATGATTTAGTTTCAATCTGTCATCGATTTTTTCGAGCTCCGAATCGTTCTGAATGCACCTGAGATTTTCCCGGATTCAAGCAGAACGATTTTAATTTGTATTTGTGAATGTGTTGTTTACAATTTCGACGAAGTAGTATTAGTTTAGTTTAAGTTGCCTTTGTTGGAAAATAGCTTTATTTTTCATAATCAACAATTTTTACGAATTTATACATGCTTTTGTCAAGTGAAAGATATGTCAAACGGTTGAAATGGTTCTGTTTCGTTCCTTTTCTATGACCACAGAATTAAATTATGACATCGTTCTGTCGATTCATACAGATTCATTGAGAACGAGAAAAGGAAAGCAGCAAAGAATATGATTCCGAATGGTTTTGACAGCATAACGAATACGGAATCTGCCTTCGTTATTCAAGAATAGGCCCCAGGTCTCTAAAGTCAACAATAGAGGACTTAAATTTCTCGTCAAACTCAAAAGCAGTAGAAGAAAGTTTCCTTTCCACTTCTCGAACCAGTGAAGTCATCATACCACTCGATTTTCTCATGATGTTAGCCATTTCTCCAGAGACAGTAATGGATCCAGAAGAAGTACATGACACAGACTCCAATCTAGTCTTCACTTTTTTGTCAGCCGTAACAATTTATTGATCAGAGTATAATTGAATAACGGAAGTATTTACACGGCTTCTTAACAATATGTAGGTACATTTTTCAAAATTACAACAGTTGTCAGAGGAAAATAAATTGAAATAAATATTAAGTCTCGGATAAAAACAAGTCAGCACACCACAGTACTACTCTCGTGAACGCATCGCTGATTGTTTATTTCTTTTAAAAAAATGATGTTGCTACCTCAATTCTTACCTTTATTTTTGGTAAGAAAATATAAATATAAGAGTATGTATTGTTACGAGCGTGGCTTTCGGTTCGCTATTCAAAATATAATTTTCAAATATAATTCACAAGTTCTCTTTATTTCACTCTACTGTTTACTTTTTATACAATTCATAAATAATTACAAATCAACTCTACCTCAATTATGGCTAGTACTGTATTTCAAGTTATCGCAATCAATTAGTATACTTTCGTCTGCTTACTACGTTCACTTCACTGTCTGAGACGGCTCCTGGCGGTGACAAGTACTGTATTTATGCTCTACGAATTGTTCAGAACATTCCGGAAGTTTCCATTTTACAGACATCGATGTTTATGTCCATACTTTATAAATGTCGCTTGTCCCTTTATTACACATAATATGATTCTCGGAAACTTGTTTATGCCCGTACTTAGTTAGTCATTTCATGCGAAGTATCTATTTCCAATAAATCTCGCTCGTTCTTTCTTAAAGGCATAGCGCTGTTTCATATGTGGTTTAAGTAAGGCACTCAGCCCTACGGCAAGAAAAAATGATCAAAAACGTAGAAAAGGTTAATTTAATTTTTAAATAAGGCATATATTGGTGTTGATGACATGCTTTTTAATAAAACTAGTAATTAAATAAAGAAGAGTGGGGACGGCGCCCGACTGATGCCTATATAATAATACGTATTTGGCACCAGAAAACCTACATTCAGAGAAAACGGCGTTTTTTTTAATGAAAACGCGTCTTTATTTCATGGTTTTTTAAATTTGCTTTGTTTTAATGTAATTTGTCTTGCAAAAATAAAATTCAAACTAAAGAACTAGCATTCAAACAAAGGTATTATACTCTTTCTGTTGAATTCAAATAACGCTAATGCCAAAAATTTGTTTCATTATGATAACTCATTTCATTATTCATTTCAAGAAAATATTATTTTCGAATAATAAAAAAATTCCCTTAAACTAATAAAATTATATCGTCCCTTCAAAGAATATATTCATCCTTGGAACAATGTAAATTTCAATAAGATAAAGCTTAACATCATATATTCAATTCCACAGTATAAATATATTTAATCGAACAATAAAATTTTCATTAATTCTAAGCCTAGGCTCATGGGATCTAGTAAATTTATATCATCATCTATTAGCGTCAGTACAGCAATATTGCACAATTTAGGAAAAAGTTCATTCTTGTATGGCTGGTTGTGTCAGGCAGTCAAAACGTTTTTAACAGTTGTGTGTTGAGCGTGCGTGTAAAATTAATAGTGATTTTTTTGTAAATAAAAAGACTTCCTGTTAGACTTGGGAAATATTCAGAACATTGAAAACATCAATAGCGTAAATACAACTAACTCTGAAGTAAATGTGGTGTACCTATCAGAAAATTTAGTGGAAAACGAAGTGATTAAAGATAATGATCTTTTAGACCTTCTAAGAAAACTAAAAGGTGACATTTTTTACAAAGTTTAATAAGTAAAGTATAAAAATTGTGTTTATATTGATACCAAGTGTGTATAGGTATATTGCTCATCATAATACAGAGCACGGATTTAATACAGAGAGTATCAAATACATCAAATCGAGCTACCTAAGTGAAATTCTTCCAACGTATTTGTATGGGCCAAGGGTAATATTTGAGTATAATTTGGTTTCTTGGCAAGCCCAGCAGGTATAGTTTTACATGCGATTTTTTTGTTTTTTAAATTTTCAAGATACGCAGGGTGTTCCAGAAATAGTGCACTGCATAACAACGTTTTTTCCTTGATAAATTAAAAAAAAATTGTAAAGGCGCTTTTTAAAGTGAATATAGAATTATAAAAAAAAAAAAAAAAACAAAAAACTTTACTCTGAGTGTACAACAAGCATGAAATTCATCTTATAATGGGTATGTTTCATACCTTCCGAATATTTGGGCTACCAGCATTGCTTTTTTTTATTTATTAAAGAACCACACAAACTGCCTGCCGGTCCAGGCAGGGCACACACACACATGCAGACGCACGCACACACACGCGCGCGCGTTCTTTAATAAATAAAAAAAAGCAATGCTGGTAGCCCGAATATTCGGAAGGTATGAAACATACCCATTATAAGATGAATTTCATGCTTGTTGTGCACTTAAAAGAAGAAGAATAGTAAATTATTTGAGAAAATGTCAAATGTGTTGTGAAGTGTGTAGTGTAAAATTCGGAAATTTTAAAATTAAATATCTCATAAAATATAAGTTTGCGATCAAAATTATTTTGATATTCGTCATTTGTGAGATGATTAGAATGAGTGAGCAAAGTTTGACGAAAATCGGAGTATAGCCGTGGATCTTAACATAAGCCCAATTTTCTCTCAACTCGCAAAGTATAAAATGGAATATTCTGTGCATTTTTTAAAAAACTTGAGCAACTGAAACCTCATAATAACAAAACAAATTGTGCTACAAAACAAATTGTGCATTTTCAAAGAAACATTTCTTAAGCTCCAAATCATTTTCTGAGTGTATACTATAGTATACGTAAAACTCCCCAAATGTTAAGCTTTCTCGGATATAAGGAAGAGAATATTTAATAAATTTGGTACTATTCTACATTTTTTATAGAACACTTACAAATATATTTTCATTAATATAATTCATACATGGTTTTTGAAAACAACTCATATAGGTAATTTTTTTCACTATTTTGTTTGAGTGTGCCCAGCGCCTCAGCCTAACTTCCATCCATATGTTTTAATGAAAAAAACATATATTGGAGTATGATGGCACACAAGATCATTCTTATGTTTTTTAAAGGAGTAGTAACCTACCTATTACCTATTCGGATTCCCTACATTTTAGGGAACAAACAAAAAATTGAAAATTCTCTACCTTTTAGGGAATAATCCCTACATTTTAGGGAAAAACGTACCTGCATTTTAGGGATAAGAACCTAATCTACGTTTTCCAAGGTAGATCTTTCCTTAATCTTATCGGAAAATAATTAGGCAAAAGTAGAGCTGAAATAGAGCTTCGTGTAGCTCTCGATGTAGATTGGGCTTAAAATTCGGCACACTTTCGTTAATCCGCGTTCGACAAACATTGTAATCCACCATTTTTTTTAATACTCTAAGAACTAATATAATATTCTATAATCCGCCCATCCGTTGAATTTTGTATCCAATAGTTCGCTACCAAAAGACCAGAACCACAGGTCGAATCGAATTGTCTCGCTCTTATATTATTTAGGAAGTTATTTCGATCAGAATCGAGTAGGTTGTGTAAATCCATATAAACGAATGAAAAATAAAATATAATTCCACGAAATCTGATAGCAAAACTCGAAAAAACTGTGGTCGATAGTCACGATAGTCGTGGATTTCAGTTGTTAAAATTCGTATTTTGTTTCATTACTCATTCGGCTGTATAGTTTTAAATACTCTTTCCTTTACTATGTTTACACAGTAATCCGATATTTCCACTAATCCGACACTAATTTGGTTTAGGTAGGGGGTAGCGGGGTCTCTAGTATCATTATGTATATCTATACATATGTATATACATTATTGACAACTTTTGAATGCAATTTACAATTGTGATATATAATGAGAAATTTATAAATTTTAATCTCCGACACTCACGAAGTATTCTAATAAGTCACCCAAATTTTTCTATTCTGCCTTAGGCTAGCTAAAGCAGTTATTGCTGTAATGCTTTTGATACTGATATTGATAATATTTTTACAGAGAACACTTTATTTTTTTAACTTGACTGTTTAACATGATAGAGTAAGTCAATTTCACATTATAAATTTATGAATTCAAATTTGTAGAATATTTATTACATTTTTTCTAGTGCTCCATAATCCTTGACTCTTCATAACAAATTGAAGTTAAGAAAAAAACAAGAAACTTGCGTGACTGGCTGAAATTCAATTAAACATTGTTTTAGAATATAAAATAAATGAGAACTGCTTCGTGATGAAAACCAATAAATCATACCACCTATATTCCAATTTTTATAAATATTGCACTATTACCAGCAGCTACTATTATTGTTATTTGACATGGATGGGTATTTATGTATATGTATATATACTTTTTGCTTCGTCCAGAAATATATTGATGATGATGGCTGAAAAAATATTAATAATGAGTTAAAACATGGGTTAGTGGTTACATTACTAGTATGTATTTTGACAGGGTCATTCCTTTTGAAATTGTCCAAATACAGTGAAACCTCTTTTATCCGGTATGTTTGTGACCGAGCCCTTTCCGGATAACAATTTTTCCAGTTAATAGATTCCTTCGATTATCCAGAATATTCTAACAGAACTTTATTTTGTCCGGATTAAAGGGGGAAAATAAAAAACTTCTCAATTTCATTTCATTTACTCTTTAATTATCTTAAACGAATAATATTATGTGGTATGTATGTAATTAAAAACAAATAACCATATCCATACTTTATACACCCTATGTATACATATCAAAAAATAATATTTGAATTGGAAAGAAAAGGAAAGTAGGTACTTACAATAAGGAAAACTAGAAAATTATGTTGTTGTGTTCACTTCTCAAAGTATTTATCCAAAGTTGTTTGTTTTTGTAATTTTGGTTTCTCATTTATTAATTTATCTTGAATTCGATAAAGAGTTATAATTTCTTGCTGGGTTATAAAAGCTTTCATTTCTGAAAATGGGATTAATTTTCCACAAGTGTCAATGGCTTCCGTTATTGTCATACAATTTGCAACAATTTCTACGTCATCAGTTTCACTTGCACTTTCTTCGTCGTCATTCGTTTCAATCAAATACATAGTAATAATTTCGTCGTCTGTTAGTGCAGAGCGCACTTCTATATTAGTATCACAATTAATCCATTCGGTGAGACTTTCTTGGCTTATTGCTACATTCAACCCGAGCGTATCAATGCACGTCGTTATCTGTTCTATCATATCTTGCTCTTCTAAGGCTAATTGGTCATTTTCTTCCCTAACTGCATTTTCAGGAGGCCAAATATTTCACCAGGTATTTTTCAAGACAGTAGATTGTACTCTATCATTCCAGGGACGATACATACATCAAATGCACTCTTTAATTTTAAATTCTTTTTGAAATTGTCCAATTATTTCCAATTAATTCTTTCCTGTAGTGACATTTAAAACTACTTATAATACCCTGGTCCAATGGTTGAATTAGCGATGTACAATTGGTCGGTATATATTTAAGAATCACATTTTTCTTTTTGAATTTTCAAACATCTGGATGGGCCGGTCAATTATTAAGTAATAATAGAATTTTACTGCTTTCAGGAAGGCTAAAATTTCTTAAATGTTCTCTTGTTTCTGGCACAAAGTTGTTATTGAACCAATATAAAATGATTGAATATATAATCCACGCACGCTTATTCGATTTATATAAAACAGAAAGTTCTTAACGTTTTTTAGCTTACACATATGGGATCAGGCTGCGTTTGAGCAAGCAAAGACTATTATTCTCTCCTTAAAGACTTTGCATCCATAAACAGAAACTTCAGTGCTACAGACCAAAGTACTACGAGGTAAGGCTCTCCAAAATAGGCCTGTCTCATCCGCGGTTAGCCCTGCTCTGCTGTTAAGTTTTCCTTTATAACTAGCTCGTCGAGCTCATAAACAAATAATATGGCAGCTTCGTAATCAGAAGACATCTTTTCACCTAAACACGTGCTGAACATAAGCTATATGTAGATATGTATCTTCAATGTCATAAAATTTAATTGGCTCTTTTCAAGAAACACTAAGCGTTGTGGCAGAAGCTAGGAGTTGCATGAACACGTATGTATGCATTTCTGTGTCATGGTTTGGGAAGTATATCCCGACAATGGTGCCAGTTACATTGTGAGCCTGAACTCGAAACTCTCCACATTCCATTCACACAATCCAAAACCATCCTTTATAATTTCACACATTAAGTAGTAATAAATATGCAAATAGCTGAAATGCAAAAAAAATAACTTTTCGACAAAGCGATCAGAGAGGTCTCATCGGTATGGTTATCGCTGCACCCTACTAAAGAAATATTTGCATTTTTTCAATGAATTTCACTCTTTTAAATGAGAAATTTTCCTGCTTGGTTTATCCGAGTGCCGCATGGCGAGAAGTGGGAAAAATCACCCGATTTGAAAATTGCAATGAATAATCTTGCTACCATATAATTTATACTTACTTCTCTTAAAAGTATTTGCATGGGCAATCCATAATTGAACTTCTGTGGTAGGCCATCAGAAATAACCATACTGATGAAACTTCTAAGAAGTTACGCTATGGGGATTCTGGTGCACTTTTTCCATACATAAAGTGTCCGGAAAATTCCAACTATTTTGGTGGTTCTGGACTGGGCTGGGCTCTGGGCCACTGGGGGACTCCGTCTAGTGGCTCTACGTCACAGAGCCTACCTGGGGGAATTCCTTTCCTACTGTCTGGCTGACAGGGGATGACGTCATCTGGTGGGATGATCCCCGTCAGCTGATCAAGCTCTGTCTTAGCTAATTTTTAATAAAATAATGCTGGCTTTTGCTGGAATCGAACCGAGAACGCTTGGTTTTGTAAAATCTGAGGCGCTCTACCATCAGGCCATGGAGGTGTTGTGTGAATGTTCTTTAAACTTGCTATATACACTTAGAGTTGTGGGGACAGAGACATCGGGACACTTTTGCGAGGCTGGACACATACACACCCATGCAACACACACACACACACTACGTCATACCAACAAGTTTTCTACCAGGCGATATTCCGTATGCACCATGTTATTAAATTAGCAACAACAACAACTAACGTAGGTAGATATGTTGGCTTAGATAAGAAATTGCCTAATTTTTGATCTTCAGGTGCAATGCTTCTAATTTGATTCATTGCATAAACAATTCGAATAATGTAAACAAAATTTCAGTCGAATAATGTAAACAAAATTCGCACAGACCCAAGTAAAGTACACAAATTAAACGATTTATGGAAGATTCCCAATTTCTTTAGCTGGAAAAAACAGCTATGTTGTCTTAGATGAGTAGCGGAAGTTATAATTGAAAATTTCTTTTGCTGATAAAAAATCAGCAACAACTATAACGTAAGTTGTGGTCTGTATGTACCTTTTATAAACAGGAGTGATCATGATATTCGATGTCTAAAAAGAGATCACAGCTGCTTGGGATGGTAAGAATGGAAATTAAAGTCATATCAGAAAATTTTCGGTATAGGGGTATGCGTGTACTGAAAAGTCTTATCAGAAATCCTCTACGGGCTATGGTTTTTTTTTTATATTAGCGATCATACCTTTTCTGATGTAATTCATATTACTAATAATTCAAGTCTAGGCTACTTTTGTAAGCATGCTTTAGTGTATACCGTACTTTGAAACCATCTCGCTCTCTCAAAACATCTTTCTCTCTCTAGCACACATATTTGAGGTGGACTTGATCATATACATGCCAGCTTAGAGCTTGGTTGTCTGCTTTATATACTATGAGTATAGTATGATTGCCTGGAATTATCAGGCTTGTTGTTCAACGGGACTATTAGCGGCGGGGTGGGGTCGCTTTACTGATCTAACTACTATTTATACAGAAATGTGGTGTTTTGATAATCCTAAACGTACTTTCTTATCTTCCGAACCAAAATAAATTGTTTATACCTTTCCTAACAAAATTATTTAAAAAAAATTATCTTAACCAAATGACTACGATTCCTCAATCAAGAACTCTCTGTTGAGTAATCATTGTATACGGCGCTGTAGCTTGGGATGATGATATCGAATGTAGCTGCCTACAGATTCGGGCAAATAAAGAAAGTATTATTATAGTTATAGGGAAACCGATTTAAGGAAGCCCAACCATCGAATGATACACTAAGACTTAAATGTTAATATTTTTCAATTTATAATAAATCAATAATGATATTTTATATATGGTATTCTTTTTATTCAATTACCCTACTAAGTCCAGCCCGAAAAATATTTGCCCACTAAAGCGAGCTCCTAATCGTGAGGTTGAGCGTTTTACCCAGAATGCTAGGGCGGCTTGAGAAAAAACTTTTACACGTGGGCTCGACCTTGACCCCTGACATCGCCTTTGAAACCGGAAGGGAGCCAGGTCTTTGGCCTTCATCCGGAAGTGTGTCTTGGAGGCTACAACCTTGATTCCCTATAATCAAGCACGTGACAGGGGATTCCATGTTGCTTTTCAAAATAGGTCTGATAACTGCTTAAAGCTTTTCGAACATATCAGATAACAGGTCAGATAACACATAAAGGTATGGTACTCACTAAAACTTCCTACTAGATTATGCGCACCCGCCGCACATAAAAGAAACTTCAAGCATCACCAAACTTAATATTTATTCTCAAGATATTTGTTTATCCCAGACCTGAAAAAATATAACGAATTGTAAACAAAAACTGTGGAATTCCTCATTGACCAATATCAATAAGATAATTTCAAGCTATCATAACCACCTCAAGTATGAACACAGATTAATGTTACAGCGACACAGATGTTTTGATAGAGTCACATGGTTGAAAAGAATGGTATTCACTAAAGCTTCCTACTATATTATTCACACCCACCACCCATAAAATAAACTTCGAGGACCACTAAACTTAACCCAATCTCAACCGCCACAATCTTGGCAAAAGGTAATATAAAATTACCTGCTAAGTCATGTCATTACACCTAACAACCAAAAAATTATTCTTTTACTGCTCCCATACAATTTCCATTACTTAATAACATAGCCCTATCTTCGATCATCAAAGCTTTTAATTTAACCCACTCTTAACCTATATATATATATATATATATATATATACTCATAGCATATAAAGCAAACAACTGATAATACCAAGCTCCAAGCAGGCAAGCATATGTATTAGAGAGAGACAGATGATGCGTTAAAGCGAGATAATTGCAAAAGTAAATTTGGACTTCCATAAGAAATAACATGAGATTTTTGATGTCGAACTCTCATCGCCTAACTAGAAAAGGATCACTTTGCGAAAAGTTGCTCTAGAAAGATTTCATATTGCAACACTGATCATTCCATTATACCAGATCACCAAAAATTAGGTTTTCACTTCACCCATACGACTTCCATATATCATACTATGTTAATATTATAGCAATAACTTCCCGCAAAGCTTTAAATTGGTAGGATTTTACATTTTCTATAAGGTGTGGCTACGCATACCACTTTCGAACTACGCTAAAAAGCTACCCTAGAAAGATTTCAAGTGGCAACATTGACCATGCCATTACACCTGATCATAAAAAAAATTGTTAATAAGGCTTTTACTGCACCCATACAACTACCACTACTCATCTAAGATATTCCTCAAATCAACATATAATACTACCACCTTCTTTTCTTAAACCCTTAAATCCTTCTCAATATTACGGCAGCATTAGTCATCGATTCAACATTTTTTAAGAATTTCATTTATATTTAAGCTTTGGATCATGAAGGCGTGAGAATACTTTGCTCCAATCAAATATAAACATATACCTTCAATCCATTGTACAACATACATCGATTCAATACTTCATACCAAAACCCCGAATATACTTTCCAAGCCATGAAACAGAAATCTGTTTGTGTGCATTGAGAGTCCGCTTTCTAAAATATTCTATATTGATACTTATAGAAAACTGCCAAACATTTATTTATATATGGTATAGAGCCTAGCTTACTATCCATACAGGAAAATAGTCTTCTAGTAATTTACAGCTTAGTTCCTTACCTTCCCAAAGGCTACACTATACCTTACTTAACAAAATAATAAAATAGTTTTGATTAAAATGTAACCTTACCATATTACGCCCACTAACTCCCAGCTGAATGTGTGTCTATTTGCAGCCGGAGCCGGAATCTGTAGGCAGCTACATTCGATATCATTAGCCCAAGGTACAGCGCCATATACAATGATTACTCAACAGAGAGTTCTTAATTGAAGAATCGTAGTCATTTGGTTAAGATAAATTTTTTTAAATAATTTTGTTAGGAAAGGTATAAACAATTTATTTTGGTTCGGCAGATAAGAAAGTACGCTTAGGATTATCAAAACACCACATTTCCGTATAAATAGTAGTTAGATCAGTAAAGCGACCCCACCCCGCCGCTAATAGTCCCGTTGAACAACAAGCCTGATAATTCCAGGCAATCATACTATACTCATAGTATATAAAGCAGACAACCAAGCTCTAAGCTGGCATGTATATGATCAAGTCCACCTCAAATATGTGTGCTAGAGAGAGAAAGATGTTTTGAGAGAGCGAGATGGTTTCAAAGTACGGTATACACTAAAGCATGCTTACAAAAGTAGCCTAGACTTGAATTATTAGTAATATGAATTACATCAGAAAAGGTATGATCGCTAATATAAAAAAAAAAACCATAGCCCGTAGAGGATTTCTGATAAGACTTTTCAGTACACGCATACCCCTACACCGAAAATTTTCTGATATGACTTTAATTTCCATTCTTACCATCCCAAGCAACTGTGATCTCTTTTTAGATATCGAATATCATGATCACTCCTGTTTATAAAAGATACATACAGACCACAACTTACGTTATAGTTGTTGCTGATTTTTTATCAACAAAAGAAATTTTCAATTATAACTTCCACTACTCATCTAAGACAACATAGCTGTTTTTTCCAGCTAAAGAAATTGGGAATATTCCATAAATCGTTTAATTTATTTACTTTACTTTGGTCTGTTCGAATTTTGTTTACATTATTCGAATTGTTTATGCAATGAATCAAATTAGAAGCATTGCACCTGAAGATCAAAAATTAGGCAATTTCTTATCTAAGCCAACATATCTACCTACGTTAGTTGTTGTTGTTGCTAATTTAATAACATGGTGCATACGGAATATCGCCTGGTAGAAAACTTGTTGGTATGACGTAGTGTGTGTGTGTGTGTTGCATGGGTGTGTATGTGTCCAGCCTCGCAAAAGTGTCCCGATGTCTCTGTCCCCACAACTCTAAGTGTATATAGCAAGTTTAAAGAACATTCACACAACACCTCCATGGCCTGATGGTAGAGCGCCTCAGATTTTACAAAACCAAGCGTTCTCGGTTCGATTCCAGCAAAAGCCAGCATTATTTTATTAAAAATTAGCTAAGACAGAGCTTGATCAGCTGACGGGATCATCATCGAACCAGATGACGTCATCCCCTGTCAGCCAGACAGTAGGAAAGGAATTCCCCCAGGTAGGCTCTGTGACGTAGACTACTAGACGGAATCCCCCAGTGGCCCAGAGCCCACCCAGTCCAGAACCAACAAAATAGTTGGAATTTTCCGGACACTTTTTGTATGGAAAAAGTGCGCCAGAACCCCCATAGCGTAACTACTCTTCTATGATCACTGGGTCGAAAAAGAAATTAGTATATCTCACTGATTTCATTCCAAGTACCTCACATGTCTCATTAATTATTCTACCAATATATTAGGAAGACACTTCAAATTTCTATGAGTAATAAAGTAAGAACTCAATAAGTGAAATCTACAATCGCAGAAAGAAGAATTTAAACTTACATCAGAATTAAGGTCAATGAGCATTTCTCTTAAATATGTTGTTTGCGTGGAGAAATCACATCTAACATATTTAAAAAAGTAATAAAATTGTCACCGCTTATTCGAGTTGCTTCGATGACTATTTCATGATCTTAATGTTTCAGAGCTTGAAATGGGGATTCACTGATCTTATTGCTTCTAGATAGATAAACAGATCTCACCTAGCTATCATATATCCCCTCCAACTTCTAATATATATATAAATATATATATATATATGTATAATACTTAATAATATCCTATGAGCAATCGCAATATATTTTATGTTTTACTTGTATCCCGCTGCCTTTTTTGTTCGTGACAGAGGAACGAAAGATTCGAAGTATTGAGGTTAAGGCTTCAAATTTCTTTCCTCCAAAAAAACCCACCATGATATTGACCTGGTCACTTCCCCAATCCATAACGACCTGAACATTGATCTGGTCTCCCAGACTCCCGTGAAGTTCCCACAAATATTGATTTGGGAATTTCACTAATAGTATAAGATAAAATAAATTTAAGTCATTCCTGTGTGGTAGTTGAGAAAAGTGATCTCGCTACCCACTAGTTTTATTCCCTTCATATTAAAAGTTTTTCTTCTCTAATTCCAGCTCTACCTAGAGATACCAGAGAAAGGACTGAATTGTTTTCTTATTTGAATTATATTAAGTTAATTCTTTTTTGTTAGTATTAAGAGTTAAAATTGGAAAATTAATTTTATTTGCTTTTGAATAAAAAAATTGAACTTTGCTTTGTGTTATTCTTCCGGCACCTATTTCTTTTTTATGTATCAAACAATGTCGTTATGTCATTCGAACCCATGACTTCTGAGATGATACCAGTGCGCTTACCAGCTAGGCTACCGACACCACAACAATTATTTTAAGTTTTGACAATGATACTGGATATTAAAACGAATGAATTCAATGTATAAGTAAGTATATACAAAATTAATTAGAAAAAAATAATAAACAATAAAAAAAATTTACCTAAATTGAGTTTGTGCCCTAAACTTAGGCATTTTTTGATAAGATTAGGGAAAGCTCCATCTTGGAAAAAGTGGAATAGGTTTTTATCCCTAAAATGTAGGAACTTCCAAATGCAGAATAATACCTAATTTATTGGAAGTTCTCTTCCTTTTATCCGAGAAAGCTTAACAATGCGAGAATTTTACGTACTATATAGGTTTTCGGGTGCCAAATACCTACATTCATTGAATGTTCCATTGTTTGGGGAAATTAAACTGATTTTCCCATTATATCACAGAAAATGATATATATATTTTAAGGAAAAATTGTATCTTTAATTTAGGGAATTGTCCAACTTTTTTACAGTGTACTTACTTCAACCTAAATTCTTTTTGAATATTTAGAAAAAAACAATAATTTCTTTTTCAATAAAACAGATTCTGTTTCTTCATTATTCCTTGTCGTTTTTTGCTAAACAACTTTAGCACCAATATGCTTCATAATATGCAAATCCTTATGCAGTATTTTACTTTTTTCAAACTTTAAAGCTGGAGATCTGTCGATCCCTATACTCACTTTTTTAGTGCTTCTCTTTTTATCGATGAAACTCTATACTAAGTTTGTCATTCAGTTAGTAACGCATAGAAACAACAGCAAAATCGATTCAATACCCATACATAACATGAAAAGTTATTTTGATTTCTGTATATCCGTCTGTCCCTCTGTCACTCACGATAACTCTAGAGCAGCTGTAGTTGGAGCTGAAACTTTGCACACGGGCTTTAAAAAAATAGAAGAATAGAGCTTAATTCTTTCTAGACCCACATAGAGCCCAGAGGCAATATTTCAACTTACTGCAACACACAGTATACTTTTTTTTGAAATATTGATTTGCGGCTTTAAGCCAATAAACTGACAGTACCTCGATACTTGTCTTTTAATTCTCTGCTCATTGCAGTAGATTGAAATATTACCTCTAGACTCTATATGGATCTCGAAAGAGTAAGACTCAATCCCATTTCTATTTAAGTGTGGTGCCCAACATCATGTTAATTGTGAAGAAAACCCATTTTCCTTAAAATGATTTATATATGGTTTTTGAAAAAAAAGGGAAGAAAACAAATCTTTATTATGTTCCACCATCAATTATTTGGGCAACTGAATGAACTGTAGTTTAGACAGCAGGCAGTTCAGCATTTCATTGCTGTCCTGATGAGATTGCCCTGTCCTGCAGATCGAAACACAGAACAGCATACTCTCAAGATTTTTTCTCCTCATTGTATGCAAAACTTCGAAAACTGACGAAACAACGAAGAAGTCGTAGTTTCTCAAGCAGCGTAAAGGAACAGATATATTGAAAGCATTAACGCAAAAACAACACTAAATGATTTTTGCCTATTCTCAAGCTTGTTAGCATATGGAGATAGAATAACAAGGTTAACATAATGAAGTCCACGCAGGGCAAAACGAACGAATTTCCGGTGCACAGTCGGGATACGATTTATGTATACAGCATAAAAGGGAGACCAGACCATACTGGCGTACTCCAAAATAGATCTAACGTATCTGCAATAAAGGATCTTCGTTATGACTGGATCATTAAACTATTTTGACCATCTCTTTACAAAGTCCAGAGTAGCATTAGCCCTAGCAACGATTGTATTAATATCATCCTCGAAGGAAAGTGAGTATTAAGGAAGACACCTAAATGGTTTTGTCAGGTATAGTTCATAAGCAGCTTTTACGATAAAAGGACATAGCAGTATATTTGTTGATGTTAAGAGGAAGATAGTTAATAGCACACCATTTATGAAAGGTATCTAATTCTAACGTTAGAATTTCACACTCGTTTTCATTACAAACAATGCGGAAGATTTTGGCATCTTCAGCATAGCAAAGTATCCTTGAATTAGTCAAAATCAAAGATACATCATTATTGAAAATAATAAAAAGTAGAGGTCCGAGATGCCTGCCTTGAGGAATGCCAGAAGTATTATATATCACATCAGATAGAGCTTCGCAAAATACAACTTGCTGCGTACGATCCGATAAATAAGAACGAAGAATTGACAAAGACCGAAGGAAAACCAAGAACAGTCAACTTATTAATTAAGATTTTGTAATTGACTCATTCAAAAGCTTTACTAAAATCCGTGAAAATGCAATCGACTTGCCTTCCGCTTTCACTAGCCGACATGCAGATATTTGTAAATTCTAACAAATTAGACGTAGTAGATTTACTTTCATAAAGCCATGCTAAAAAGACCGCTAGAAAGGCTTTCAGTGGAAGTACAAAACATCGCAAACCATGGCTTCAAATATCTTACTAATACAACTTAAATTAGCGACAGGTCTATAGTTAGAAATGTCGCACTTATTGCCCTGCTTGTGTAAAGGAATCATCAAAGAAAGGTTCCATTGTTTCGGAAAAACACGACAAGTTAAAGATAAATTATATAAATAACACAAAACAGAAACGATGGACGTAGCACAATGTTTTATGAGTGTGGAAGGAACTGCATCCGGACCGCCGGTCTATAGGTTGAAGAGAAGTCAGCAGAAGCTTCGTCAAATGGGTAAAATCATTATAAATAATATCACAGTGGTTATCACAGAAAGCAGTTTTAAAGAAGGCACCAAAAAGGTTGGCAGTCTCTAAGGGATCTACACTGTCTAAGTTTCCGAGACGCAACGAAGAAAAATATCCATCACAGTTGCTCCTAGAGTTCACAAACTTCGAAAATTGCTTAGGTTCAGTACACATTCTATACACATAATCATTATTCGAGTTAGTCAAGTACGAAATGTACTGAGCACGCAAATTAGAATAAGTTAATCACTTCTTGAGGAATAGAGCCTGCTCCAAGCTTAATTGATCCACGTTCCCCAGAACACTGGTCCAGTTGCAAGCTGATAGCCATTCATTCATTTTATGAATATCAGCTTTTGTAAAGTTATAACAATAGTTACTAGAAGCATTAGACAATTAAGTTACTGAATCAAAAAACAAAACTACATGTAGTGCCGGATGATGACTTGTCTCAGGAACGATAGGAGCTCAACAACGCTTAATGAGAGTACCATTGGGATTGGACGAAAATACCAAGTCAAAAGATTTTTCCTAGTCATTAATCACGCCGCTAGACTGCAATAGGCCCGAAGAAATAATTTTGTCAATAAAAGAAATGGCATGTTGAGGAGTTGCCAAAAAATATGGCAGCAAGCCCTCATTGTCCAGAGAGTTTACCCAGTTCACATTGGGCAAATTAAAATCACCAATTAGCAATAATTCGCTGGCAGGCAGCAAAACTTCAGTAAGCCTATCTATACATGAAGCCAACAGAAGTCAAATACCTCATCTGATGAGCATGGAGGGATATAAACTGTAGCAATATTTACGGTTTTGTGTGAATGCCTGAGAGCCACACATATAAACTCCAGATCACTGGAAGGTCATGGAAGGTCGCTGCGAATGACTCAACGCACTCCACCTCCAACAGGAGCGTCTAGAGACAGACGATGGCGGTCTCGCTGAAAGACTTAGAGCTCGGGACCAAAAGGCTCTTCATCTGCGACCTTGCCACACTACACAGCCAAGTCTCGGTCAAGTAGACCACGTCGAATTAGTAAAAAGGCTAGTCGTCTTGGAGCGAAAACCGGTTACGTTGGCGTAGTAGACGAAGAATAGAATAGAATGAAATGGAAGATCCAGAACGTTCCTTTGGGATAAGTTCACGAACAATGGAACTGCAGGGTCATATATCACGGAGAGGACCGCCTGAAACAAATTTTTCGGGCTTAAAGTCCATCTTATCATCATGTCGAGTAGATATTTTCTTACAGCGCCGACACGTGATGAAATGTGTTTAATAATCTCTTCTTGAGTGGTGTCAGGATATACTCTAGAAACGAAAACACATTTGGGAAGCCTGGCTGGCTGCAACGTAACAACATCTCCAACTACAGGTGAAGTATAGTTGGTGGGGGCACTATTCGCAACCGTAGCAGACCGTAATATTCCGACATCCCAGACATCGGACGCAGTAACAAATTCTAATTCCTGTGCGTGTGTTGTAGAATGGGAGGGCTGATGATCCGGTATTTGCTGGTGTAACTACGATCGTTGTACCTGCAGTGGCTCTTGCTGTTGCAGCTGCTGCCTGCCGTTGAGGTTGCGCTGATGTTGTGCGGCAGCTGTAATTGTTACTACATGCGCCGTTCCAGATCCGGCTTTTGATGCTGCATGTTAGGCCGCTGCCGCTGCTGTTGTGCGAGTCAGTCTCCTTATTCTTATTACGACCTCTAAGTAATTGTTGTTTCAATCGACGTTGAGAGTCAATAGGTGACAATGACTGAGGAGATTAATTTTATTGGTCATGTGATTGTAGTGAGTCCAACTTGTCTTTATATAAATTTATGTTGTTAACATAGACAGGATTTTTCATTTCCTTACTGGAAGAAGTCAGAGTACAAATGTCCTTTTTAATGGCGTTTATGCCAATCTCTACTATATCGAGAAATGGCCCAAGTGATAAAGGCTGAGATTAATCAGAAGACAGAATATTGTAATATTGTATATTTAAGTAATTCACTGAGTCAGTTAGTACATTTAGTTTATGAAGCGAAGACACAGACTTTTCTAGAATAACCTCATTATTTGATTGCAAACATTCATAGCTATAGGAGAGTTTCTCAACTTTGTAAGCTAAACCACGAAAATCGGCATGCATATCAGCAATTTGATGCCAATTGTCACAATTTTGTTTTATCTTATGGGCCAAGAAAGCAAAGTCAGAGAAATCTGTGTTGAATGCTGATATTGCATTATCCATATTGCCCGTTGATAGCGATAAGACTTTTGACACATGGCAGGGTTTAATCTCGGTAAATTTAAGTTAACTCGTTTGACTTTAAATGTTTGAACGCCCTGCAATGAAACTTTTCTTGTGTATATCACTGAGAAAGAAAAACTAGTTTTCATTTTTTAGTGAGGCTATAAGTTTTTAAGAAAAATGTAAACGCCTACCTCCAGTTTGCTATACAAATAGATCCTCATTTTATCGCAAACTAAAAGAGTTTTTATCCTCTCTAGAAGGCGATTGGTTTATGCGGAATTGCTATTACACTATTATATTTATGCATGTACCTGGTTTCCGTTAATGAAATACATATCCTGAAAGCCACGAGAAAGGTGTGCAACTCTGTGTAGTTATCTACATACATATTATGTAAACAAAGTTTTGTAAATATGTACTACAAGCCGGAACTTCCAATATTTTCAATTATAAAAAATTTGAATGGTTCTATTCATATAAGTGTATTATATTCATATATTTTGCCCCTACGATTGTATTAAAAAAATATGCCCTTTTAATTAAATTAATTAAATTCATATCATAAAAAGCCTTGATCTTCTACAGCGGTATTAAAAATAGTCGGCAAACATCAAATAATTTCAATGACAGTCGATAGCTTTCGTGTTGAGGACCTACGATGAGGATATCCATTGGAAAAGTTGACGTTCAGGGGCCGAGTACCGTGCATGGAATACTGAATAGACATAAAGAGAAGCGAAAGGTCCTAAAGTGACTTGCAGCATCTTAAACTCTTCTTCAAATAGACTCCAACCTCTTCGCTCCGATGATCACAAGTACAGCGGTTACCGGCTAGATAACTTCCCCTTATTTCTGTACAAACACACTCGCACTTCAAGGACATCAAGGATTTTATTACTTTTTATAACGACATCACTTGTATTGTTGACGACATCCATATTGTTCTCGAAATTAATTGCGGGTCCACTTCACCCTCACACCGTAGCGTCTGTTTTGTTATTAACCGGTGGGCTTGCCTTTCTAAGATATCCTGCTCCTTTTGGATGTGGCATTTTCATTGAATCTGGAGCGCGAAGGGGATAACGCAAGCACTGTGAGTGTGTTTGTGCGTGTGTTGATTTATGACATCAAAGTGAAATGCAAATAGCCGTGTCAACTCAAGAGCTTCCATCTTGACAGGTCTCTTGATTTGTCTTCCTTAAAACTGTAAATGCTGAGAGGTGCTCTTATATTCTTCATTAAATATTAATATTTAAACATCGTTAATTTGTGCCGAATAAATTTTATATAATTTTCTTGGTGCTTATACTTGAGTGCTGTTTTGCCAACGGAAGAGGTTTCCTTATGTAAATTTAAAATTTGTTTGCTTTTTTTATTGTACCCTATTTATTTTATGATATCAGTTAACAGTTTTTCTTTTAAGGAAAATTAATCTTCTTATAAGTATACGGCTTGACTTGTGCTGAAAAGAGAGTTCTTGCACGGTCGCAGAAAGGTTCCTTCCTTTGCTAGGTTGTTCGCAATTATTTTATCTTCAATAATTTCATATCCCGACTGTACATCAGCGTAACCCTAAGTTTCTGCCAGACAGTAAGACTATCTCAGATCCCATTAGACAACAAAAAGGTATTCAACGCTAGGAGTTATTCCAGATAGTTTCGCTTGCAGTTTATGGCATCAATATTTGCTTAGAAAATAGTCACTGAAGCTTCTGGTGCTTTAGCTTATACTGAATTTTGAATTCATCTCTGCACCATTTATCCATTTTTAAAAGTTAGTTCACTGGAGTATTTTGTTTGACGATCTCATAACACTACGTTGAATAGTGTTTCGGTATGCCATGGAACCATTACTCCCGTATAAGCTAGTCGTTGCAATTCTTGCAAGATTAACTTTGCCGTTTTTTATTTGGTCTTTGACCATATAAAAACACAAATATGCTGAACCGCATTGAATAATATTTGTTGACATTAATGAACACTAATTAATACATAACCGTATGACAGGTAGTTCTGAGCTGTAAGCTCTAAAATATAAGCCATTCTGTTAGCTATTCACCGCCATCCATTGCTAGTCCTCTAACAGGGGTGATAGCGACAAAAAATAGTTATAATAGGACAACCATTTATTAGCTAATCCGAAAGAAAACAAAAAATTAACCTCTGTACACTTCTTCCGATACAAAATAGGTGCATTGTAAGGAAAAGGTATGAAGAAAAATTCTATACGTTAAAAACGGGCCAGAAAGGCTTTTTCACCCACGAACGGAAAACAATATTGAACATGTGTTCTTTAATAATAGCACATTAAAAGATCTTCTGGTAAATAACAATATAAAATTTAACAACCTATATGACTGGCACGTCCGGTAGAACAATGACCTGACTGCAAAAAGGACATTTTCCACAAATCGCGTTATTAACATTATTATAAAGTATTTTTTGTGCAAAGTGACATTTCGTAGTTTTAGCTATATGGGAAAATACTTTTTTTCATTTACTTAATATAATATCACCACCCAAAGCTGTGAAAGGAAGAAGCAACTCTTAATTGTGTCATTGTTCCACTAAGTTTTCTTTATTTTTGTAGGTTAAGACGTTTTTTGGAATGTAACATTAGTAGATAAATTATTCCAAACTATTTTTTTTTAGGTATTTATTAATTAATTGTTACATTTATAGGAACATAAATCAATCTTTCTCTTTTGGTACAGTTTTGGCACCGAGTCTAACTGTTTCTTATCTAGTTTTACATGTTTATCGTGTTTCCCGCGTTTATCCTCTGGGATAATTCCGGCACCACTGACTTTAGCCTGTGTGACTGCTCGAATTGTTCTTTGTGTTATTCCCAAAGCATTAATTATAAAAGTTTTCCATACTCTAATACTTTTTCAGTCGGCAAATAGAGAAAATGTGTAATTTGGTTTCCTGACATTATTGGCATCTTTCGGCTTTATACGACGATACGTGAGCTCTAAAGGAGCAATACGATAACTCAAAAATTCACGCTACCTTTACAATGATCCTAATGCCCAGTACATTTCAAATATTTCAGTCCTTTTGAAGTCTGGAAATTTCGATGAACAAGAGAGGCGACAGTTACACGGTGGCCCCATCGTTTTTCCTTGTGCAATCTTACCCGTTCTAGACACGTATTCCTTTCCTGATTTTTTCAACATTTTGCATGAACCTTTTTCCACTGCTCTGTATTACGTTTCCTTTTTTTCCTTTCTTTGGTGATGGTGGGACAATGTTTAAGTTCGGCTCAGGATGTTGGGTGCCATTACTGTCTGGCAGCTTATATTCATCACTGGCCGTTCCAGAAAACTCTCTATGTTCTGTTGTATTATCTATATAAGAACCACTTGTTTCGTCTGTATTAACTGAAATAAATTATGCAAAATTAAGCCTATTTACTTGATTGTCTAAGGAAATAATTAACAATACGTACCCTCCTTACAGATATCGGTTGTCATCGTAAAGGTATTATTCGAATTTAACTTCGATGCTGTTTTTCAGTACTCAAGTCTTCTGACTGTTATAATAAAAAATAGATTTGGCATTACTGAACCTACTTAAATAACAACAATTAAGTTTACCCGTTTTATCACGCTGTTCGGAGGTAATTTCATTAGAATCTCGTTCATCAGAAAATTGGCTTTCTAAAACCTTAGATGTTCTCTCCAGTGCTAATTGCACCAGCGTCAATCCAAGGTTGTCCATACAAAGTACAGAAATAATTAAACCGGCAAGAGAGTAAATCTAATTTTATTATGCCCACTGGTTTTATTTATTATACTGTACTATGTATGTAACCAATAAATATTTTTGGAAGAACATTGCCTTAAAACCTATTTATGTGCACGGCTATTTGAAAAAAATATGAGTAACAATGAGCGAAATATATTGTAGGTTAATATTTATCGTATCTTTGCAAGAAATTTGGAATAACAATGACACAAAAGTGAAATTATGACATTTAAAAAAAATTAAATCTATAAACATTTTGCATACCCACTTTTCGCCATCTACCAGCGATCTTTGAAAACGAACGGAAATGCAATTTACAGAATCGAAAATCTACATACCTCTTCTGTGGTTGGCACTTTAACCGAATGAATTTGGCATAACCGAATGAATTTGGCACTTTCGTTCAAACTCTCTTGCAATTTAACCGCGACAGCTTCCGCATACAAAATCCCGGGCTCCCCTACATTATGCATTATTTCGGTTTCGTTTGGTCATTTGAAGTTCCCACTTGCGTCACTTTCATTTCTAGTCAAGCCCGACTTATGCTGTTAATTTGGACGAAATCGGTGATGCCAAGTAGGGAGCCTATCCTTGTTAGCCAAACATTTAAAAAACAAGGTCACAAGATAAAAAAGATAATCTGGAATTGTTGAGAGATATAAAAGGTGGAAAAGTACTTGAGGTGTATGAAATATATGAAATAAGAAAAGTAAAGGAAGATGACGGTTTTTTGTTAAATGACCAAATAAATTTTGAAAATAAAATTACCTTTATTTGTCAATATTTACGTAGAGTGTAGTTGAGCTCAACTCAGTCTTACTAGAAAAAATTTCAGTTGTTGCCTAGAAGATGTCTTTACCAAAGGAAACGCGTTTAATAAATTTTTGAAACTTAGAAGCGAGAGTTTTTTTTATACTGTAGTGACTACCAGTATTATGATCGGAAGGTATAGCCAGAGATGATTCATTGTATGTTCGAATTTAGAAAGAGCCTCCGACAGATCAGTAATAATATTATTCCCTAGATGAACATAAAAGTTAAAACAAGTGTAAAGCCAAAGTTCTGTATGGCAATACCAAGAAAGGGTTGAACGATTTAGTTCATTTTTGAAATATTATTTGCTATTTTTATGAAAACGCTGTGTAAAAAATTTCAGATCTCTACGCCGGTCGTCGCGTTCTCCGGCAGTGCCCCAGCATATAATGTAAAACGAAATTTTTGTATGGCAACCCTCTTAAAGAGTTGCGCGATGGGTCTCATTTTTGAAATTACTTTTTTTTTAAATGCCGTGTGCAAAATTTCAGCTCTCTAAGTGAACGCGTTCTCGAGGATGGACAGACAGATGGACGGATGCACAGACAGACGGACGGACAAACAGATATACGCACATACACAAATCAAAATGACGAAATGAAAAGCTAAGCATCCTGTAGATTTCATCTAGGGTATAAAAAGGCCGTAGCTTTCTTGATTAATCTTTCCATGTGATCTACTATCTAGACTCATATTCGTGATATTTTATCTCTTTTGAAAGTTTTAATGCAGTTCCTAGTAGATTGATATTCATAGAACCAGTTACGTTACCTCACCTTAATACACTTAATACAGGAAACAGACATTCCATTACAAGACTAGCCATAAATAAAATTCCAATACGAACCTAAACCATTCCTTCAAACTACTTTAGGTACCGCAGTTTTAATTATCGGAATTTTAGAATTAAAATTTAATTCAGTCTTAAAATCCTTTGATTTTGTTCGCAACTATTGAGTTTGATTCCTAAGAAAAGCTTCGGTACGATTACAGATTATATATTTAGGTGTGTTGTGTTAGTTTACTCTAAAGAGAAAATAATTAAAGATCATATACATTGTGTGTATCTTGTTGGTTTACTATAAAGAGATACTAAAGTTTTGATACATAATCCATAAACTTGATTTTTTTCAGTTTATAGTGGAAATTTCGTTTTTATTTCCCGGAATCTCCCCTCTGTATTTTTTTATAATCAATCCTAAAGGAAAAAGTTAACTCACGCGCTTTTATTATATTTCACTTGTCTGTTTGTCTCCAATTTTATTAATCGATTTTTGTATAATATTTACGATGACAATGCAATATTTAATTGTTTCCAACATGATTACTTTGATATTTAATATGTAGAAAAAAAAACAATAATCCTAAAGGTTGTGGTGGGGGGGGGGGGCTGCGGGTGTTGGTGCAAAATGGAATGTATCAAATTTCTGGGGTAAAAATTAAAATATAAATTTAAAAAGATATAGGGTCACGTTTTTTAATTAAATAATGCAATAATGGCAGTGAAAATCGATTGTAATTACATACGTAGAACGTTTTTTAAAAAGTGTGTCTTCCAATTTATATTTGAATTGTACTTGCTTACTTTTAGAATTCGTTAGGCCCTTCCTAGACACAGATAGAGGAGCTCATAGAAAAGGAATACAAGCAAACGAAAATGCTAAATATTTCTGGATTTACACTAGTATCCCGTAATCATGAAGACGATAATTATGTATAAGACGCTCCCAGTGGTGTTTTTGAAAGTGAACTAACCATTAGCTAAAAAGAGATAAAAGTGATATGAGAATTCTACTCATACTTTTTCTCAGGTTATACCTGTGACACCATGCATTTTGAATAGGGTCAAAAATCTCATAAAGTAGCAATATTAGAAAACGGTTCTGTACCCACAGAAAATGTGCCTAATCTGTTACCTTTCACGTTTCTAAGGAAATGTCAAGAGGAAAGTTTGATAAAGTCTTTCAATATACAAACACATTTTAATGACAATATTCAAAGAACTGTTACATGCCTAAAACAAATACCTAATTATAAGTGGATGGAATTCAAAAGGAAAAAAAAACATTAAAATATTTCATCCATAAAATTTTCACATAAGCTAACCATGCTTAAAACATGGTTAGCTTATCAATTCAATCAGTGAAGAAAATTGCGTTAGCAACATTTCAACGCCTAATGAATTTTGTCTTAACAGGCCTACAATGCCTTGAATGTTTTGTCTACCTAGATGACATTGTCATCTATGGTAAAAATTTAAATGACCACAACGAAAAGTTGAAGAAAGTCTTCAATAAGTTGAGAGACAACAACTTGAAGCTGCAGCCAGAGAAGTGCCAGTTTCTACGAAGAGAAGTTGTTTACCTAGGACATAAATGTTCTAGCGAAGGAGCCCTACCAGACCCAAGTAAGACGGCCTGCGTCCAAACATTTCCTGTCCCAAGAACAGTAAGGCAAGTTCAGTCATTTTAAGGACTTGCCAATTACTACAGGAAGTTCATTCCAGACTTCTCCAAAATTGTACGTCCAATAACAAATTTACTCCGAAAGGACGTAAAATTCACTTGGACAGAGAAATGCCAAGAAGCATTTCAAAGCATAAAAAATGCTTAAATTTCCCCACCACTTTTGATCTATCCCAATTTAACAAAATCTTTTAATCTTACTATGGATGCAAGTAACGAGGTCCTAGGAGCTGTTCTTTCCATTGCCTATGCAAGCCGCACATTAAACAAAGCCGAAAGAAATTACTCTACTATAGAGAAAGAGTTATTGGCTATTGTCTGGGCTACCAAGAATTTCAGGTGCTATCTTCAAGGCCGGAAATTCACGGTCTATACTGACCATAAATATCTCAAAGGTGTCTTCAATGTGAAAGACCCTACTTCCCGTTTGGTGAGAGTTCACCACAAATTATCTGAATTCGATTACAACATCGAATATAAACCAGGGGAGTACAACACTAATGCAGATGCACTAAGTCGCATCCCTCAAGCATTAAAGGAAGACAGTTTAGGCAATACCTTAACGGTAAAAGCCCTAGTCCACCACACGATGGACTCAGATGTGGAGGAAGACGATTCCACAAATAACAAAAAGAAAAAGAAATCCGCTCATTGTTTCGTCGTGACTCGAGCTCAGAAGCAAAAGGCTCAAGAGACAACAAATAGCTCGAGTGTGGAGACAGAAGAGCACACGAAAGCGGACCAAAACGAAATTCAACTCACGGAGGCGGAAACACTAGACCCAAACACGCTTGAGCAAAAAGTAAGTACTGGCAAGACACCTGAAGTTATTACGAGCCCCACGGAGATCCAAACAATCTTAAAAGATTATCACAATTCTCCATTTGGTGGCCATCAAGGTGTCATAAAAACGTACAAACGCATAAGACGCAAGTATTGGTGGAGACACATGCTTAGCGATATCAAGAGATACATTAAAAAATGCCCAAAGTGCCAGACGATGAAAGCATCTACACAATATAAAATGCCAATGGTTATCACGGACATCGCAGAACAACCGTTCGACAAAGTTTACCTCGATATCGTAGGTCCATTAGAAGAGACCACATCAGGTAACAAATATATCTTGACCTTCCAAGATAATTTAACAAAATTTGTCGACTGGTATGCAATACCTAATGCAGAAGCAGTCACAGTAGCGCAGGTTTTCTTTGATGAAATCGTTACGCGCTATCGCATACCCAAAAGAATACTCAGCGATCAGGGAACAAATTTCCTGAGTGAATTATTCAAAAGAGTATGTAAGCTTCTAAAGGTAAAGAAGTTACAGACTTCAGCATATCACCCACAGTCTAATGGGGCACTAGAGCGTGCACATAGTCCCCTGATAGAATACCTGCGAACAATCGTAGATGAAAATCCCAAAACTTGGGACCAATACCTACGAACCGCTGCATTCGTGTACAACAATAGTGTACACGAGGGTACTAAACTTACCTCAATGGACTGCCTATACGGCTTCACAGCGGATGTCCCATCAAATTTAAAACGGGATCCCGAACCCGTGTACAATCATGAGAGCTACTATCACATATTGAAGTATAACCTCCAAAAATCATATGCCACGGCACGAAAGAACTTATTGGCAAGTAAACAGCGCTCAAAGGGGTACTACGATCAGACAGTACGGCCCTTAACTTTCCATGTAGGAGACAAGGTCCTCATCAAGAATGAAAGCAGAAAACATAAGCTTTCTCAAATCTGGGTAGGACCTTATCAGGTAATCGCAATACAAAGTGATGTGAATACCACCATCAAAATAAGTAAACGTATAGTAACGGTACACAATAATCGTTTAAAACCATATTTCGAGTAAAAGCATGTTGAACAAAAATGAACCAGGTTGACTTGAAATTCCTACTACAGTGTCCAAAAATCCCCATTTCAATACACACCCATAAACATTTGCGGTGGAGTCACTCCACTGCCCAATTTAAAACGGCACAATGCACGTACAAATATGTTTAAAGGATTGTTTTCTTCTTCTACATTCTCCACAGAAATGGCGCTGAAATTCATCATAGTTGCCCTCTTCATCCAGTACGCAACTGAAGCAATCGCTGACGAACCTTATGTAATGACCCCGCTAAATGGCTCGGATATATTTTTCGAGGACCTGGGAAATCTCATGGTATATCATGACACCTGGAATGTCCTCACCGAGATAGTCTTGGATGAGTTAGATACCCAAACGAAGCTAGCAGAATAAGCAGAGCACTTAGTGCATAAACTCTGCATAAATATAACAAACCCAGAAGACTTGTGTAACGTGCAGCAACTACACATACACGCTATAATAGACAGCGTACGAAAGCGCACGGAAACTATTAGGGAACTAGTACCAGGAAAACGCAAGGCCAGATCGCTATTTGATGGAATAGGCAATGCCATGCACTATTTGTTTGGAACTATGGACAGCAATAACGAGAAAGAAATTTACAGCAAGCTAGAAGAACTTGAATCAAATACACAAGCCCTAGCTGAGCTAGAGAAACAACAAATCAGTGTTGTAAAAACTACCTTGGAAAAGATTCAAAAACAGCTGGCTATGTTAATAGACAGACAACAAAAAATAGCGCACCAGATAATCGATCTACACCATGTGGCCGATGATTTAACTAGGAGGCTACTAAGACAAGAGATTATATCAAGCTTATAACTCCAAATCATCGAAGTTGAATATCGACAACAAGCCCTCCTGGATATAATAATGGCTAGTAGAACCAATCATATTCATCCACTCCTAATGTCTCCCCAAAATCTGCTGGAGATATACCGCAAGACGGCCTCGAATTGCCCAAATGACCAAAATTGTCTATCTGTTCTATATCAGACAGCAGGAGCTCAGTCACTCCTTATGCAGAGCAAATTAGTTGGGAGAATTACTCTCCCAATTTTTAACCTGCCAAAATTGAGGCTACAACAGATTCAATGCTACCCTGTACCCAAGTCAGCAAATTATTCATTAATTCCAGACCCTGGTTATTCATACATAGCCAATAGCGCAAAAACTCAGGAATTTCTCTGATTAAGAAGCGATGACATGAAAAGTTTCAAGAAAATAACAAGTAATTTGGAAGAAAACACGTATGTAGGCCGGCTGAACACGCCTATAATGAAAACGGCAACGTCCAACGAATGTGCCATTAAACAAAAAGACATGCTGATCAAATTAAGCAAGCCCAATACGTGGCTTTTTTCATTTATCACCTTCACGGTGCTACACATCATATGTCCAGATCACTTTGTAATCTCGAAACTGGAAGGACAAGGGATATTAGAGATAACGCAACCATGTCAAGTTCAAATAGGTGACAAAGGGTTTAAATACTAAGGTCAGAGTAAATTTCCACTAAAAATTATCCAGCCGAATCAATTTCCTGAGTTCAACCACTCTCTACTCAAAGTAAACCTGACTGAAATTTTACAAGGAACTCAAAACCACAGTCTGGGAAAATCGAAATCTTAACGGGAGACGATATCCATAAATCAATTTATACCGACACCCATTCGCTGGAAGAAATCAAAAATAAACTAAATAAATACCAACAAAAGATATCAAGTAAAAACTCCCATATCCTGTCCACAACTTCTCTATCATTTACGAGCCTACTAGTTCTGGCCATAATGATCGCTGTGGCAGTAAAATATCTTAACCCTGTTGTCATCAAGATGAGACTAAATAGAAAAATTTAATTTGAAAAATAAATTAAAGACAAATCGTACCTTCAGTACGAAGAGCGCGCCGCGAAAATACATTGTATGTATACGCGCGCGGCAATTCTAATCGTCGTGACGATGGCTGATGTTTATAAAAGCATCAAATTTCAAGCCTCCGTCCAACGAAAAATATTCTGGACTTGTTTAATCAAGTCCAGAATAAATGAAAATTTTCTCAGGGTGAAAATGCAACTATGCATTTTCTACCCTGAACGAAGGAAGAGATCGCGACAAAAGTGATCAAGAGCCGAGTTGTATTTTAAATTTGATGAACGGCGGATGGCGGTCGGATTTTCGGCAGTCGAATAAAAAAAAAACGAAAGGAAATAGATTTTGAGGTTTGATCGGGATCGGCACGGTGCGGTTCGGTTTAGATTTGTAGAAAGTAATAAAGTTATAAAAAAAACGAGAAGTGATAATTTTTCGAAGAACAAAATTGTAATATATCTAGAGGATAATTAATAACGTTGTAAAATTTGTAGAAATTAATACAGTTATAAAGAAAGCGAGAAGTGATAATTTTTCGAAGTACAAATTTTTTGGAGAATAGGTTTAATACCGAGGTAAAGTGTATACACTTGTGCAAGTGAAAGAAGGAAATAAAGAAAAGATAAAAAGAAGCAAAAGTGTTCAAGTGGTGTGTGTACAATTTACCCTCATCCAGGCCTCAGTGCGTACCCCGACCTCAGTTATAGGAGGAAAATATATAACAGAACGATCTCAAGTCATAAGCTCTCACACTAAGACCGCTAATTAAACAGTTTACAACAACAAAAGTGTATTACGAAAGAAATCGCATGAATCCCTTTATAATGGGAAAGCTGATCCAATTCGACCTAAAAATTTGGTGCCTAGCTTGAAGTAAGGACTATCTTCTGAATCTTATCCCTTATACAGATGCACTACCAAAATTTTCTTAAATATAATGTACTGTTTTATTTTAAGAATTCCAACAAGAAAACAGTCAAACCGTCCTCAACCAACTTTTAGTAAAACTTTACTACAAAAAAATATGATGCACAAAAAATGTGGATGCACAAGGAGGGTTTTATCGAATTCGTACTAGGACAAATTCGCGCTGCACAAAGAAGTTCCTTAATGAAGACATCCATGAAAAAAACATTCTGTTAATTCAAAGTTAATTGAAATTTTTTATCACGGAATGAACCTTTTGGTGCATTAGGGCACTAAGGAAAACAGCTATATATAGGGTGTACCGGAAGAGTACGGCCATACTGAACCCATAGAATCTTGACATAAAAGTCCAATAGGACAGGTGCTCCATTTGGTGTAGTTTTGGGAATTAAAGTAAAACTTTCTTATTGGACAAACGTCAGAGAGCACTTATAACCAGCCTACCTCTTTACTCATAGCGAAGCAGCGGCTAGTACCTATGCTTTGAAAGAAAAGGCCAAATGATCGCACTTCCCACAGTATGGGTCATTGTTATGGTTACAGAAAGGAAGAAGAGGAGTGAAAAAGAAAGGTGAAAAACGTGTAAAGTTGTACGGCGAGTATGAAAAAAAATGGAAATATTATAGCAGATCTGGCGGTAAAAAGATCTATAGTGATTCTTCCGTCGCGGAACAACCTTTTAATTAAAATAAAACAAATTAATAAACTTAAAACTAGAACTCACTAATTTGACCACCAAGGATGTCCCACGATGACAATAACTAACTTAAACTCCTCCCACGATGTTCCAGTAGCCTCAAGCAAAATCTAAAAAGAAAAACAAAAGCATTTATAAAAAATAAAAAAAATAAAAAAAAATCGTAAAGTTTCAGGTCATTTACGATCGGAGAGTTTAACTGAAATGAAACTTACCCATTAAAAAGAACTCCAATCCGAAATTGACTCAGTTTACTGCTAAGTCTGCAGCTCGAGAATTCAGTGGAAAAAACTCTTTATGCAAACGAAAAATCTTTGAAAAAAAAATTTCATTGTTTTGTCCAAGGTTCTGAAAGGAGATGTAAAATTCCTCTCAAATAAAATTATCATTTTTCCCAAAAACATCGAAGAATCCAGCATGAGTTTCTCCCACATAATCTCTTCAGAGCAAAACTAATGTAAACAGAAGCGCGTGCGTTCAAATATCATAGGATTACAGCAACAACTTTGGAACCAACTCTCTCAATATTTCGGAAAAACCTGTTTTCACAAAAGCACCCGAACATTTTATTCGAGTAAAATCTGAAAACTCCGTCCCTTCTCATTTATTTGCGAAAATAATTCATTTGCAATTCTGTTTCGTTGCATGTACTCTGCGCTTTCACATTCATTATATATATTCGTAAAAGTTTTAAAAACAGTTTGATTTTTTTGTTATTTGTTTTCTCCTTTCTTTTTTTTCTCGCCGTGTACATTTTAAATGTAAAACAATCGGAAATCTCGCCCGTGTTCTATCTTGTTATTAGGTTATCTTTGGGTATGTCGACTGTGCGAAGAGGAAGACGAAACTTCGATGCGTGTTATATGTGAGGGTCAAGCCAGTGTTTGCAGGCTTAAGTTACAAATCACTGGAGGAACACTTTAGGGGAAGGCACAATAGATCAACTCTGGTCTCGGTGTCCGCATGGTCCTAGAGTCTTAGTCGCCCCAACTTTTAACATTTACATTAAGTAAACCTGATTTTCTTTCGGAATCCGCTCCCAAACGTACAGTTTACTCTACAACTTGGTAAATAATTTAAGGAAATAAATCGCACTGAATAACTTTTTATTGCGCAGCACTTAACTTGTAAACTGTATATTTCAAATTTTCTAATATCATAATGTCTTCTCTTATTTTTGACTTAAGATGTGTCCACAATTTTTGAACAAAATAAATTCCAATTTAAAAGGGAAAATCCTAGGAAATGTCTCTTATAAAAATCAGTGTGGAAATATGGAAAAAACTTTTTTTATTTTATGAACTTTAAATTCCCAAAACAATCATAGGGTTGACGGTTTAAAATCCCAAAACAAAGACCGCGTATTCTAGCAAATATCCGTTTTCCTTTTATAACTCGAAAACTACGCGAGATATGACACTTGTCCATTAGACTTTTCTATTTCCCTTTATGTCAAGACTCTACGGGTGCATATGGTGTTACCTTTCCAGGACACCCTGTCTATATACTGAATACAATATTGAATCTCATCTTGAAAATCGGGTTTCTGATGCGTACCTTAGGTAATATGTATACTTAGTCTATAGAAAAGATGCATTTTATATTTGTCTTTCTAACGATTAAGAATTTCTTTTATTTAGTTACTTAACAAAAGCCAGATGTAATATATTTTGTTTTTATTCTTAAATATTTTCAATCAAAATTATTTATCGTATCTTTGTCACATTACGAAAACGAAAGTTCACCGCATTTCAACAAAATCCTAAGCCACTTTGTAAAGGTAAAATTCACAAATCTGCAAGAATATCCCTCTTATTTGATAAAAATTAAAATAGTTTAATATAAATTAAAAAAATATATATAAACACCATTTTTATTAAATACTTGTATAACTGTGAAGCTCCAAGTAGGTTATTGGACAGCATTTTCAGCAATGCTTTGAGCTAAATAGCTGGTAGAATGCTAATCAATCAATAAATTGACAAGATAATTTTTATGCAAATATAGTTACTTACCATTTCCAAAATTAAATCACCTGAATCGAATATGAGTGATTCGTGAGCCACTACAGGGTGTTTCCACCTAGGTGGTCCATAGATTAGGATGTGATAGTACTCACCTAGGCAATCAACCTTTTCGGAGTTACAGGGTGATAAAAAAATATTATACTTTTTCACAAAACACCCTGTATCTTAAAAAGCACAGAATGTATGATCACCGTCGAGAGCTCATTGTATTCAGAACTTTATTGCTTTTCCAACAGCTGCTCAACCACCGTACTCCTATCCTCTCAGAAGTGATGGATTTGAATTTTCTGACCTTTTTTCTTACTTTGAATTCTGTTTTTTTGTTCTACTAAAAAAATATAAAAACTCTGGACTCTCCTCTATAATTTTACCTATTAGACGTATATGCTGACTGTAGCCGTTAAAGAGTTATTAGCTCTTAGCTCACAGGTGACAAATTCCTTAGCATAAGCCCCAATAAGACAGTTATCGTTCCGTTTACAAGAAGATGAAATATCAGGGGGTAACCCTAGATAAGAAATTTACCTGGAATTCCCCATCTGTCCTAAGTGATGGATAGAGTGATGCGATCTCGTGTGTCGTCGCTTCGTTGGATGAGCAAGGGGTCTGAAGCCAAAAATTATATACTGAATGTACACCACGGTTGTTAGACCCATGGTCACCTATGCTGCCCTCGCATGGTAGCCAAAAACAAATCAAAAAATGACTGAGGCTCTGCTTCAATAAACCCAGCGGCTTGCCTGCCTAGAAATTACTGGTGCCATGACAACCTGTCCTACAGCAGCCATGGAAGCCTAACTAAACCTACCACCCCTATATTTGCAGGTGAAAAAGGAAGAGATCTCCAGTGCTATTAGAGCGTAAAAAGAGAAACAGTTAAAGCCAGGCGATCTGGCTGGTCATTTAAGTATCTTAAAACAGATATGTTTCGAGCAAATGACGACAATATCTCATATAATCACACCCAGGGTGGATTTTGTAAGACCATTCCAAGTGGTGCTGGTAGACCGACAGCAATGGTGTTCCACTAAACCGTCTTTCCAACAAGGATCGATGGTGTGGCATACAGACGGTTCAAAAACGAACAATGGAGTCGGACTGGGCGTATACGGCCATATATCAAAGGCGCTGGGCTCTACTCCAACCTATTGCAAGCCGAAATATTGGCCTTAATAGAATGTGCCAATACCTGCATTAAAAGCGCCATACATGGCTCAACGATTAATATTCTCTCGGACAGTAAAGCTGCCCTCAAGGCCTTAAAGTCCTACACTGTCATGTTAGGGATAGTCTGGGAATGTCTACAAGCCCTCAAAAGCTTATCAAGAAAAAACAAACAAAGTTATCCTCATGTATGTACCTGGACATGAGGGCCACAAAGGCAATGGAATTGCTGATTGCCTAGCCAAAAGAGGAGCGGAAATTCAGTTTGTAGGACCAGAGCCATTTTGTGGCACTTCAAAGTGTTACGTCATAGCTGCCCTAAACGACTGGAAGAATAAACAAAAATCCCTGCATTGGGAAAGGCTACAAGGACTTCGTCAGGCAGAAAAGTTTATCGACACCTCTGCTACTCCTTAGAAGAACAGAGCTCAAAATTATTACTGAGCTCTTCTCAGGCCATTGCCCCTTAAGTTATCACCTAAACAAGCTGGGCTTGGCTAAGACTTCATCCTGTCGTTTCTATCTGGATGCTCATAAAACGTCGGAGCCTTGCTCTGCAATGCGAAGCATTGGTCAGGCGGAGACTACTCCACTTTGAACATGCTTTTCCTCCACCAACCTACGTGTGAAACCTCAATCCCAGAATGCTTCTAGACTTTATTAACAGTCTGAACCTAGAAAGGGAGTAAATGTAACAGGGACGCACAATAGATCGTTCAGGTCGCAGTGATAGCGAGGCTAACGCCTACACACCCCTTCACAAATCTAATCTAAGCTCATTGTTGTAATTGTTTTTAAATAAATAAAATAAATAATAAAAATAAATAAAAAAAAATTAAGTTATGTTAACCACCTTTGTATAAAAATAAAAGGTGTCAAAGTAAAAAAAAGGTAAGAAAATCAAAAAATGTTTATTAATTTAGAACACTATAACTTCATAATGGATACGAGTACGCTGGTTGTGCAGTCGTGGTAAAGACAATATAGTTCTGAATACAATAAGCTCTTGACGGTTACCGTACACCCTGTACTCTTTAAGATACAGGGTATTTTGTGAAAAACTAGGATATATTCTTAATCACACTGTAACTCCGAAGCGGTTTATACTCCCCCCCCCCACCCCCTGCCCCTCTTTCCGTTCAATATTTTGTTTGGCTAAGTGAGGACTATCACCTCCTGCTCTATGGGTCACGTAGGTGGAAACACCCTGTATATTACAAGAATGTGTTTTGAAGTCACTTTCTCTTCTTTTCGACTATGCGATGTAAAGAAACTACTAGATAGTTTTAAATTTTTACGACTTTTTCTTTCTACAACTATCTTGTAAAAAAATGTGTTCTTGGTACTTAATAAAATAAAGTAAAATAAAGTTAATTATAATCTAGATAATTAGCTGTTTGTTATTGTGTATTCGCACTTAACCGTAAGCACCTTGATCCCTGAATAGAGTGCTATAAGAAATCTGTATCTATAGATCATTGCAAAATACTAATTTAAATAAATATAAACATTTTTAGAAACGAAACATGTTTAATGTATTTACAAAGTATATTTGCTCCAGCTACAATTAACTTTATTACTTTAAAAACAATCTGGTAAAAATCTCCCGATTGATGTTAGTTAATCAAAGAAAGGGGTAGATATTCCGTTCATGCATAAAAATTAGAAGGAATAATTCCAACCATTATTTAAGTGCCCACCATATGAACTACATACATGCGTGCATGTTAAGGATTCTGTTTTAGACTGCTCGCCTAAAAGCACTTGATGGATTGCAAAGTGTTCTAATTAAATTAACTAAACCTAGCAGATACTCAATAAAGATAATTTGAGACAATTGGCCAAGTGCGCACCCAAGGGTTTTCAAGATCAAGTATGGCAGCATGTAAGTTCTTATGTAAGGGTGGGTGGGTACAAATAAGTTTACATGACCTCAGCAGCTCACGTCAATCTCCCCTTGTTATAACACTACTGAGCTAATTTAAAATTCCGATTTCTCATGTCGGCTGCACATTACTTGCGCCGTTTTGTGGTCTTTACGTTTTTTGAATTAGTTTAGATCCAGGGTGTCAAGTGTAATGTCATCAGATAACTGAACTAAGCATTAAAACCGTCGTAAAAAGGATTTATGTCACCCTCGACATGTCGTAGGATTTATATGATTATTATTCGAGCTGACAAGGTTACCGTGGTGCTTAAACAAATTGAGCGGAATCGTGACGTGAGAAGCGTTTACACCTGTCATAGCCAGAATAAAACTTGGTCGTATAATCTCGGTCCACAAAAGAAAAATTCCTTTTTTATGTAAATTTAAGTGTTTCACAAAGAAGAATAAATTCAAATACGATTTGCGAAAAATTCGGCGATAGCACTTTAATTACTTCGCCCGGGTACATAAAACAGAGCACATAGTGAGAAGGTGTTAAACCTAAAAGCGGTAGGTATAATAAAGTTTTTCAACAATATATTGCATTTGTTTTTTATATTAATTATAAGTATTATAGCAGTCAAAATTTACATATACGTAGGAATTACATGATTCTTTGTTCTATTATTAACCTTTATGCTAATTATAATAATGAATTTAGTCAATAAATTGTTCACTTTAATTGCCTTTGAGATGGAATTATGTATTAATAAGATATATTTTTGTTTCGACTTGGTTTCTTAAAAAATTGCAGTAAATTACATCAAATAGAAACGTAAAATACTCTATATAACATGTGACAGTATGTGCTATGCCTGGGTGTGTTGTGTATGGTAGACAATTATCTTATCCACAAGTCCCCCATTGACTGTGATATTGCATAATACTTTAAAATCAAATATTTTGGGCAAATATATAAAAGTAAATCTATTTGTTTTTCATAAACCTACATACAGGGTGTTCGCTGTTCGGAAATTAAATGGAATGGAATCTCATTTGAAAATAATCTCCTCTGATTAATTTCAGCTATGAGAATGACCGTGATGAATAGAGTCTGCTTGATTTTGCACTAAGTCAAGTTTTTTTTTTGTACAATATTTCCACGAAAATGTGTTACGGTCTCCAGGGAAGTCTGCTTCTGGTTTTGGAAGATACTAGTAAAGTTGTCCGTCCCTAGTACTAAGTCTTATTGCCCGAACTGGTGATATTACAGCTATTCTTTCTTTTAGGCACGGACGGTACGATCAACCACCAAGGAGAACCGATTAACCGATTTTGGAAAAGAGGGGGGGAAACGAGGAAACCACGAATGTCACAAAGACAAGGCCTCAAGGATTTCATACATGGTACAAAAATTAACGGCCGTCCCAAAGGTATTACGCCTTTAATATTTTTTTTTTTTAGGTTCATCATTGGTGATAGGTCTACAAGGATCTAATCATAAATAATCATGTAGGTTTCCGGATCACAAATAAGAAATCGATACAGATATGGTTTTTAAATTCAATTATTTTTTATTCACTCAACTTTTCAACTACTTAACTACTAATAATTCAACAAGGCTATGCAAAAAATGAAAAATAAAAATTATCTAAATAAAAAAATCCAAATAATACGTTTATCCATAATAATCCAAAAATGAAAACGAAAATAAAAAAGTATACGATCCAAAAAATAAAAAGGTAATTCAAACAATATTCTAGGTTTTTTCTAACTGAAAATATGAAAAAATACTATTAGAAAATTGCTATAGGTGTTTTATAAAATGCAATAGACGTCAATTTGGCCTATAATAACCATTGAAGAAATCTTTGAATATAGAGACAACAGGAAGTGTTGATACCTGTAAAATTCGTATGCATGAGCGTGGATTTTTCAGGGTATCGTGAAGTAGCTTAGAATTATATTGAAGAAAGAGACAAATGTATTTTCAGCTGTTAAACAAAGTTTGACAATTTGCAACAATTCGAATCTGATGAAAATATACGTGGAAAATCATTTTTTAGGCAAGTATAGTTATAAAATATTATTTTGTGTACTTTACCTACATTTTTATATTAAATTGAATTGCAATTAAGCACAAAAACGATGAAATATTTGTTATTGAAGATTTGTTTACGTTTGTGACAATTGAGAAACGCCCTGGATATTTTGGCGCAGTGTCAGCGACTAAAGGGACAACTAGAAGCATTTTCGGTGGGAACAATTGCAGTATTTTCAACCATATATCTACTACTACACTGGTGTACTGAGCTTTCACTACAGCGGCAACAGATACTAACCCAACCAAAATTTGACTACGCCTTGAGTCTCTATATTCTAAGGAATAAATAACTAATAAGGAAACGGCAAATCGGGTGAAAACCTAAGCCGCTCGGCGAAATGTATTAGTGTGCTGTGTTTGTATTCGTTTCGTCATGGCAGTAATGATATCCTAGCATCTTGAAGGGGTGAATTTTATCTAATCCAAATTGCTATGTAAAGTAAACAAAATTTTAGCGCCCCTTTATTTTCAGATAATATTTCTTGGCGTTGCCTTTGTATGACTGACACAATTTAAGCAGCAATTACAATGTCATAAAATATAAAATGTCAGAAATGTTAAACTGGCGCAATATAGGCAGTAGGCCCTCTTGTCATCCCCCACCCCCACTCTCCCGACCGATCATAGGTCATACCGTCATTGAATTGCTTAAGCACGTACACTGTATTCGCAGAGTACCCCGCTTCATTATTAGTTATTTATTCATTGATAGGAACATGCGTTAATCAGTACTTCCCATTAGGATGCTGAAAAATTAAATCAAATTGGTTATTCATTCAACGACTTCAGCTCGGATCAGAGCATCGATCTGTCCTTGGTGGCTGCTCAAAACGCAGTGCTGATCGCAAGTCAAGCCAAGTCAAGTGTGTTTTGCGCATTTTCTTCTCGGAGTTGTCATCGTTTTCCTCGATGTAACCTTTTTGTCTCTTTTTTATCCTTGGGGCTTATCCGTCATCCGATTTGGTGACGCCCTTTGTCTTCTTTTTGATAGTTGTCCTTAATATTCCTTGCAACTTTTCGTTGTCATTTTTTTCCTTTACGGGTGATGCGCTAAATCAGCCGTATTGTATGTAGTTCTCCCTTTGGAGTTAGTTGTTAATGGGAGGACGGGAAAAGGAGAACGGGAAGGATAGGATGTGGATTATTGGGAGAGCTTAGAAATTGTTGGTTCCTAAAGAATTGGTGTACTTCAGAGACATTCTCTAAGTAAAGGTGGCTGAATTGTGATTACCCGCGATAGTAATCACCTTTATGGTCGTAAAAACTTATTCTACCATCATGTAGACGGTAGATGTGTCTAGCCTCGGGCTTTATTAGAAGAAGGGGTGAAAGGTATTTAAAGTCCTCCGGTATCAGAAGATCCGGCAAACTGCATATGATTGGGTTAGGGTGAGTTTGCACTCTGGCTAGTTTCTTCTCGGTAAGTTCGAATAAATATTCCTTGATGGGGGTGACATTGGCCGCCTCGTAAACTACTTAGTTACGAAAGTCTTTTCCGTTGGCTCTTCTATGGAGCCCTGTGCAAGCTCTAAGTATCTTCCTTTCAAGTTTGCTAAGGCGTTCCATATAAGTGTGAGAAATCGAGTGCCATATAGGAAAGCAGTAATTACAGGTCTTATAAGTTGCTTGTATAGCAGAAGTTTGGTCTTCGTTGAGAGTCCGTCCCAGACGTGGATTATTGGGCTGAGGAGGTTGCAAGTGATATTGGCTTTGGTAATGGTCGCCTTAGCGTGATAATTGAACTTAAAGAGTTCCTGGAAGTTCACACCTAGGTACTTGGCCTTTTCTGTGGGTTTAATGATTCCAGAGTTGTAATGAGCCTCTATATATTTGGATTTGGATGCTTGCTGTTTTCGTCCAATTGAAGGTTTCCGAATGCAGATTAGCTCAGGTTTTTGGAGATTTATTTTTATCCTCCATTTTTTATGATAGGATTCCAGCTTATTTAGGTGAAGGTTGACTTTGTTTATAGCCAAATGCGGGTAACGACATTGAGGGTAAGTAAGGGAGTCGTCTGCATAGAGAAGTGTTATCCTATTTTCGTTTTGAGGTTGGTCTAAAGTGTACAGGTCGAAGAGTATCGGACCTAGGATAGAGCCCTGGGGGACGCCTGCTTCAATTGCCTTGAGTGGTGATTTGTGGCTTTCTAGTTAAACACAGAATTTCCTAGAAGTTAGGAAACTGTGGATAAACCTATTGAGGTGTGGAGGGAAACTGAACTGGTTTAGCTTGAAGATGATTCACGCTGTCCAAACCGAGTCGAAGGCTTTCTCGACATCAAGAAAGCAGCCTACGGTGCACTCATTCCTGTTTAGGGCTCTGCTTGCAGCTGTTTGGAATTTTAGCAGGGGGTGAAATGTAGCGTGCTGAAGCTTGAAGCCGAATTGTGACTCCTGATGTATATTTGTTTTCACAGGTATTTATGACCTGTTGTTTGATGACTTTTTCAAATAGTTCTCCAGATTTGAAATTAAGGAGATTGGTCTGAAATCATTGATGTCTTTCGACGAAGATTTCTTAGGTATTGAGAAGATGCGCTGATCGCTAAATAAGGTGCTTTATTTATATAGAGCTGGATCTGTGTCTCAGTTGAAATTTCAATACTTTCTCAACTTGGCGGTATGCTGTGGTGCACGAAGTAAATATTTTCGTAATGAAAATATATGGATAAAACTTCTAGTATTAATAAAATATATTAAATTCAATTATCCTCATACAAATTTTAGGTTTGATATGCCTAGTTTTGGATACCCAAAATTTCAAGTAGGCTTCAATACTGCCGATCTGTCTTTTGTGACTGCTCAGAACGCAATGATTTTCTCCTTAATTGAAGTCAGTCTCGTATTCCCAGCGCTCTTTTTATATACTGTTCAAATGCATAGGGCCAAGTTAACTTAATGACAAGTTAGGATACTGAAGAGTTTTCCGATTGTTTTACATTTAAAATGCACACGGCAAGAAAAGGAAGATAGGAAAAAAATCAAACTATCTTAAAACTTTTATGATTAAAGATAAAAAATGTGAAAGCGCAAATGGCATGAAACGAAACAGAATCGCAAATGTTTCATTTTCGTAAATAAATGAGAAGGGGCGGAGTTTTCACGTTTTACTCTCATAAAATGTTCCCGAGCTTTTGTGAAAACCGGTTTTTGCTGAAAAATTGAGAGAATCGGCCAATGTTTTTTATAGCATGGCCAATGTTTGGTCAACGAACAACGATGTAACAAGAAGGAAACGTTCATGTCATGTTCTGAAAAATCCCCATTGACCATGAAATCGTGGGATCATGAAATTGTATGATTGCATGCGAGCAACAAAGCAAGAAAATTTACGAAAAGCGCCTTCTTACAAGAAAAAGAAACATTGTCCGAAATTAATGTGTGCAAAAAGGATAGAAAATCCATCGAAAAATTTACACAAATCTTGCATATAATCATTTCACTCATTCTGTAATGAACAATTAAGTAAAACAGAGATAGTAAAAACAGTCGTATGCTAAACATAGACGACACACGTTCTAGCTTTAAGCCATATGAGTGAGAATGAAATGAACAGTAGTTGATTCCTACTTCCATTTTTGCATTGAGGGGAAATTTGACAGTTCGCTGACAGCACTGACTTGTAACATAATTCATGGCGTGATAGTTTATAAAATTAAGAGAGATTATCAATTAGCTAATAAAAGTGATAGACCGTGTAGTTTAATGTGTTGCTATGATCCTCAGGAAGTAGTTTTAAAATAAATTTTGATGAGTTTTCATACAAAAAAGTGAAAACGCGTTCATTGCAGCGATTATGGAGACTTCCTAAGTTTTGTGAATTTAATTACTGTTCCAAGGTTTTCAAATAATATTTAGTGAAAAAAAGCTTTAAAACTCATGTTAATATGTTAAATTCTTATCTTGACATTCATACGCCTAGAATTTGCTATAATCAATTAAAGAAAAGTTCGTGGATCCAATAAGAAAAATCGATAAATCTGCACAAGAAATGGTGAAACAGCAGAACTGAAAATGCTCTTGTAGTTTTTCAAGGTTTTCTTCAGACCTTCACTGCCCTCATTGAAGTGTTTAGAAGTGCTGCATCTAAATTTAGTGTTCTTTTGTTAACATAACTTTGCAGGGTGCGTTAAAGTTCATTCCTTTTAGAAATTATTATTCTACGATAACGGTAGCTGGGATAAATTTCAATGTTCAGCGCATAGAGTTTACAGGTTGCATTGCAGCTATTGCTGGACAAACGGAAAAATAGATTATTATTTGTAAAATTTAAACGACGTGCATGTGCTCAAAAATGAAAGTTAAAGACAACAGTCAGAATTGGCATTGCATAATGATATGTATAATACAATAATTGTTGATACATATTTCCCACACATTGATTTGCATTACCGTAATACTGTAATATTTTCTATTTTTCAGATGCTGATGATGCAAGGAGTGCGAAGGAATATCTTGTCACAACTGATACCGAAGTAGCGAAGTTGCGAAGTTGCAACAATTTAGTTCTAAAGGGCAACTACTAAATGTCGACGATAAAGAACTTGGTGTAAAATTTTCTTCAGATACAGGTTAGAGTATCAAATGCTTTCGATTTAAAAATTTTAAATTTATATATTTTTGAAACTTTTGCAGATATACCTACTACATTTCCGTAAAATTATAGAAAGTGTGAAACGACTCCGCCCGAAATCAGTATTTTTACAACGAACCGAAGAGTCTTCCGCTTCACAGTATTTTCAATTTTATGGTCAACAGAATATGATTCAGGACTATGTTAGAACGAGCACCTACCAAAAAGCTATTTTAGGGAATTTATCAGACTTTCATGCGACTTTCAACGTATTCCCTTGAAGTTTTCCTGATTATTGATAGCAGTTTTTTTTTCTTTATTGCAGAATAAAATTGTCCTAGACGTTGGTGCTGATTCCAGCATTCTATCATTTTTTGCTGTGCAACCTGGTGCTGCTAAAGCTTACGCTATTGAAGCTAGTAATATGGCTGTTATACTTTTACCTTTCCAAACTGCTTTCGCTTCAATAATACTCCCTTCGTTTATAATGTTGACCTTTATTTTATGTTCCTTTACACTACACAAACTTGCTTTTTTAATTCTAGATTTCAACTGATAAAACCTTTTTCAAGATTCCCTTTTTTTCTATTTCATAAATTAAACTTTTTTTTTTTCTTCAACTTAATTTGGTGTCACAAATAAAACCGTTTTCGAAT